>JALLPA010000287.1:0-33554 GCA_036939895.1 Thalassiosira exigua
ATCTCCGATTTCGTCGCCATTTCATCGCTAGATGGACATACTCGAATATTGGGTGCCTAATCGCTTCCTCCCATCTCATCCAATACTGCGCTTCAAGTTTAGCGCTGCTGCTATCCTTCGGGACACACCCTTAAAAGAAGGAATAAATTCCCTCCCTCCCACAGTCCCCTCAAAGTCCTTTTTCTTTTGCTTCCACTTGTGTTTGCAAAGCATCTTGGAGCACGTTTCTTTGCTAAACAAGTAGTATTTTGTCTCATCAACTGGGCAAGTGATGAATGTGCCCCCCCCCCCCCCAGGGTAGTCCAATCCCTCAACCAAGGAATGGACAGTACATGTTGATAACTTGGGGGGGTGTTGGCCTGTCATCTTTGCTCTGTGGGTTATGAGCTACAACCTCCAGGTGTTGCAGTTCCAGCAGAGCAGGATGGCAGGTCCCCCCACATTTCCTTAGCCGACAGAGCCGGGTAACCACTCCCGGAAATCCAAGGCCATGTTTGGTAGAGTTTGGAAGTTGCCCAAGTTGTAGAAATAAAATGTTGCACAAAAGAAGGCTTTGTTGGTTCTTGGGGGAAGGGCGGGAGTTGCTCCTCCTCTTCCTCGGGTGTGGGTCCTCCTCGTTACTGAAGGGTGGCCCCCCCTCTTCTCTTGTTCGCCCTTGGAGGTCCGGAGGGGACGAACTCGGGTGTGGGGTTTGCCGATTTCGTAGGTGGTACGTAGGAATCAGTATGTTTGGGATGATTGTCGACGATCGGTGCCGCTGGAGAGGCGGAGCAGTAGCGTCGTGGCCCTCTCGCTGCATTCGGAGGAGGGACTTAGTCTCGCGCGTGAATCCGCTGTGGGGAGGGATCCAACGGAGCAGTGGGGGCATTTCGGCGCAGGGTACGGCGCCGGACGCCCACCATGGCAGTGGTTCTTTACGCACTCGTCGTTGGCCAATGACGAGCGTTGTAGCTGTCTTCGGCGGCCTCCCCGTAGCTTACCCGGGAGCAGGACTTCATTTGGGCGAGTTCCCCCTCGGCGGGGGGCGGCGTCGTTTGGCAGCGGTACTAGGCGCTGCCGGCGGACGCCATGGTGGCCTTTTAATCGGCCGGTCCCTAATGTTAGAGTAATTATCCCCAATATTGTGTATGCACTAATTCCTACGTACATACGTATCCGGGGTGGTAACATTGAAAAATAAAAATTAATATGAGATAAAATACCTTAGACATGTATCCACCCCTCAAACCGTACATTTGAGGCCCCGAACGGAGATGATCCCACCAATATTTTCTACCAAACTTTCAAGGCATCATAGTGTGACCCAGTTGGGTCAGTGGCATCACTTACAGTGGATATTGGGCCAACCTGGGGATGTTTGTAAAATAGGCAAAATGCCATGGGAGCCGCTAGATATCACGCCCGACGGCTTTCGGGTGCAATTCAGTGGGCTTATGGTCAAAAATTTTCAAAAACAAATTTGCTAGATCTTAATTAGCATGTTTAAAAAACCCCAAGACCAGCTAAGAGTGATTTTCATAAAACTTTTTTCTTGGCGGTGTTACCAGTGCCACCTCTACTGTAGTCTACAGAGTACATCTTTCATAGGAGCAATAGTGGCGGCTTTAAGTTTTGGAGGTTGTGTGTTGTGACGGCTCCGGAAAAAAACTTTTGTGTGTGGGTTGTATGTGGAGGGTTAATGGTCCTTCGGCTTTTGGATGGATGGAGGGGGGGGGGGGGTTCTTTGTTAAAAATTGCTCTGAAATGGAGCTCTTTCAGGTATATAGACACTATTACTCACGATTTGCTCTCGGGAACAAGAACTTATGAAATTGCAAAATACAAAACTTCCGAGGCAGCACATTCTTGGGAAAATACAATGGCATCAGCTTTCAGTGCCGTCGGTGAAGTTTTTCAGCTCAACAGCAACAACAAATCTGTGAATGGGCTATCATTTATGCGACAATAAAAATAAAAAAAAGAATAATTTAGAATGAGTTACATGGAAATATTGTGCCATAAAGCATATGCTACCATGTATGTCCGACAAAGTTTGTTGACAATGTTATCTCAGTACAAGATCACAGGCGCACAACATAGTGTATCGGCATGTATTTGTAGTAGATTTAAACCGACTATATAGTGCAGAGAGAAATCGTGTGTGTGAAGAAAGAAGAAGAAAGATTTATTTAGCCCTTTTGTGCCAGTTACCTCATTCTTGTCATTCAGCAATATGAGGTATGAATGGTGCATGCCATTGGTGATTTTGACAATAGCCAGGTTCCCGCATTTAAGAGCGGTACGGAACATGTCCAAAGTATCCACAGAAAAGAAAATTTTGCATACATTTCAATGCTTAATCAACCCGGCAATTAAGTTCAAAAGGTTTTATGATAAAACTAGGCCCAATGCATGATTATGTTATTATTTAATATCCCTACGTCACTCCATTATCAGACTCCGTGGAGCATTCAACCAATTGGCACTATATCTAAGTGAAAGTACTGTTCCAAGCCATCAAGTTCCGTTCTTGAATTTCCATCCACACACACACACCCTGGCCAAAAGTGTCTCAAAAACTCACGAATCAAATCACGACAGTCTTACTTGACCATATCTCATGACTAGCTTTAGAAAAAAGAAGTTTCTATCCATCATCATGGGTGGAGTTTTGTTTATTCTTTTTGCCCCAATCATCAATCTCCGTCTATTTTTCAACCATCTTCATCAAGTATCCTCGGCATTTTCATCAAATGGTGCTTCTGCCATGCCAATGCGATCGAAAGACACATTTTATCTCATTCACCTTGCCAGATTCTTGGCGGGAAATCCACCCCTCTTCAGCTTCCTTGGCACACTGTTGTGTCTAACAACTTCTTCTCACCACTCGAGGCACCACTCAATAATTTTAGATTGCACAATTCTGTTCAAAACCTCTTGTGCTCTATGATAGTTATGCCTTTGTTACTCAATGTGGAATGTTGCAGTGTTGCTACTTCCAAGTTCGCTACACACGGTGCTTCTGTTACTGCCTTCCGCAGCCAGTGGCATCAAGATTCTTCTTCTCCAAACTAGAGGTGATTTTGTTGTAGTGAGCATAATTGGACTTCCTCCTATCAGCATTATGTGCAAAGCCGAAGCGCTCGTTGGATGAACTGATTTCTAAACAACTAAGAGTTTGGCCCTACCCACACTAGAACCACCCTCTCTACTAGCCAACGCTGTCGCCCCCATCGTCTATCCCCTCTAACTCCACATAAGCTTCATCAAGTAGTCCTCCGCGTTTTCATCAAATGGTGCCTCCGCCATTGAGTTACAGCTAAAAGACACGGCCTTTCTCTCGTTCAAGTCACCACAGTGCCCCTCCGATTCTGCCATCGCTTCACCGTCATCGAACACGTGTTCGTTGAAATCTCCCGCGCAATGTTTGCGTTCACTTTCGTCGAAGCACCCAGGAGGAAGGTCGGCAATGCCGTGGGGGGCATACTCTTGGAGCACCAATCGCTCTCCCTCTCGCTCCTTCACCACGCGTTCCTCTTTGACCTCCCTCGACTTCATTAGGTTGCTGAGGCGTTTTCCTCGACGGAAAATTTGATCCGTGTTTCGAGGAGCTTTGGGAGGAACGGGCAGAGCGGTGGCATTGCGAAAGTGGATATCTGAGTGCTGATAATACTTGTTGGAATGGCTATCGACAGCAGTCGGGTGTCCCAGGCCAGGTTTGAAGGCTGGTGGGAAGCTTCCTTGAAAAGAATTTCCGGTCCCTTCGGTATCAAAGTAGGAGAAGTCCATGGCATTTGGGTGCGCATTCAGCATTTTCTTTTCCCGGTCAGTTGCGAGGAACAAATAGTCCAAGAAGTGATGCGGTTTCTTCTCCCTCTCGATTGTCGCTCGCAAGTTGCGCTTCCTCACGTTTGTAGTCCAATTCACTACCTGAGTGTCTGTCAGGAGGGTTGCCCTGGCGAGGTTGCGGATATCGTCGTTTGTTGGGAAAGGGTGTTCCTGCGACCAAATCAAAGTGAGGAAGTGAGGATCACTGTTTGACATTAAAAGGAAAACCCACGATGCAACAACTCACACGATGGTCTATCATCCATTGGATCAAGATGTCGGTTTGCCACTTGGCAAACTTCGACACTAGAGGTTTGGGCTCTTCGCCAACGTCTCTGCTTCCGTTGCGACCACCATCCTCCGCTTTGGAATTCCAGCTGATCTGCTTGCTCACTCCGAGGTTTGCGCCTCGATCTTCCATGGGCCTCCTCTCGGGATATCGGGATCCACGGCGAGGCATCGCCCTCAGCTGCTTCTTAAGGTCGAGGCAAAGCTTAAGCTCGTCGGCAAGGGACTTGATGGTCTCGTCGATGAGACTATCCGTGATGAGGCACTCTCCCCTTCCCATCACATCGGTCCCTGGGTTGGCTCCTTCCTCTGGAGGAGAAATCAACGTCGTTCGAATGAGTTCCGCTGCGCTGTCAAACGAGTCTGTAGGCTGCCTGCCACGTCGGCTTAGAGGACGTTCTCCGTTGCCACCGCCGTGGAGACCGCCATCGGGGGAAAAGTGTTGCTGCTCTTCCGGCTCGGGAGGCTCTTCGAGGCGGATGCTCGGGTCGTCGTCATCTGGGGTCCCTTCCTGATGCTCTTCCGGCTCGGTCTTGACCTTCTTCGCCGAACGCGTCGGTAACGTACGGGCGAAAGCGCCCCGAGGCCCCTCCCGCTGGCCCCGAGCGATGATCACGAGTTGACTTTTTTGGCCCTTGAGGGTCGACGCGAGCTCGAGGATCTTGCCGAAGTCCGAGTGGCGGATGAAGTGCTCGAAGTCGTCGAGGTTGTCCGTTCTTGGTTCGTTCATGGTAGTTGTCGTTCGATGAGAATTATGAGCATCGCAAGGAGCAATGGCCACATCCTTCGACCAAAAACGCAAGGAAGCCCCCCCCCCCCCCCCCCCCCCCCCCCCCCCCCCCCCCCCCCCGCGCGCGCCTCGCCCGCCGGACTTAAAACATGCCCAAGAGTATCACATTCCATCAAAATATTCCAAAGATAGCAAAGGGGGGACTCAAAACCATGCGACCAGGACTCGAAACCATGCGAAAACATCCCGAGCCCGAAAGAAGTTTTCACAGTTTTCATTCCTTTTTGGTCGCATGTGTACAACCACGGTACAACAGCGTCCGTCATGACAAGGCTCGGGTACACGCGACACGCACTACCTTACGCGGTCGTGCCACATTCGACGTAAGGTTCGAATCCGCCGCGCGCACCTCCTCCTCCTCCTCATCGCCGCCGGTACGTCCCCTCCACCTCCTCCCTCCACTCCTCGTCGGTCGGGAAGTCCTCCACGTACCGTCCCTCCCGTTCCCGTCTGATCGTCGCGAACGACGTCGTCGTGCTCGCCAACAGGGTCTGAAGCGGCTTCGTCCCCAGGCCGAACCGTCCCCCGAACAGCGCGTCGAGGACGTCGGCCAACCGAGCGCGGACGGTCCGAAAGATGGGCAAGGTCTTCCCGTCGTTCCCGAAGGAGAGGTCGTACAGCGCCCGTCCCTCGGGGACCGCTCTCCGCGAGTAAGCCAACGCGCCGCGATGGAGTCGTCCCCTCTTCGTCGATCGCGCGTCGTCGTCGCTCTCCTCGTCGGCGGGACCGGCAGTGGCAGGACGGTATTCCTCCGCGAGGCACTCCGCGAGGGCCGTCGCGTCGACGAGCGCGCTGTTGCACCCCTGTCCCGACACCCCTCCCGTGGCGTGGGCGGCGTCTCCGCACAGCGCGGCGGGGGTCCCGTCGGGAGGGGAGTGGTACGCGTTGCACCGGACCGCGGAGGCGACGCTGGATCGCTGGACGAGGAGCTCGCGGGCCATGTCGTCGAGGTCGGGCGTGCCCTCGAGGAGGGGAAATTGATCGAGGAGGAGCCGCGACAGGGACGCGACGTCGTCGTCCGAGGCGGCGCGGACTTCGGAGGCGAGGGGCGGGAAGAGGATCGAGCTCAGATCCGACGCCTCCGCCTCTTCTTCGTCGTTCTCTGCCTTCGTCGCGGCTTTCGTTTCGTGTTCGTTTTCGTTCGCGCCTCCCAGCCGTCCCGCGAACAAGACGCACGCTCCCCCGCCGCGCGTCGGCTCCACGAACGCCGTGACCCCTCCCTTCGCCGACTTGGGCAAGACCAATCCCACGCTCCGCGCGTCCAGGAGGGGCGGCATCCCCGTAGCGCGCGCCACCTTGAAGCATCCCGGCAATAGCTTTCTCCGATCGAATCGGAACGTGTCGGGCGGAGAGCATTCGAGGAATGCGTCCCGCACTGCGGAGTTGGCGCCGTCGCATCCCACGATGAGGTCGTACGGACCCTCGGTCGTCGTCGCCCCCTCGCCCTCGCGGTCGAGGGTCAGCGTCGACGTCGAGAGATCCACGCGGGTGATGTTCGCGTCGAACCGAACCTTCGCCCTCGCGCCGTCCTCCTCGGCAGCCTTCTTCTCCAGCTCGTCCAGCAGCGCCCCGCAGAGGTCGGTCTGATAGATCAACACGCTCGGCTCGACCCCCTCCTCCCCGTCCCGCAACGTCACGCCGAGCTTCGGCGTCAAGTGCAGGCGAAATCGCTCGCACTCGCGCCCCCTACCTTTCACCGCCTCCCACAGCCGATCGTCGACGGATCGAATCGCCGCGCGTCCCCTCGCCCCGAGGCCCAGGGCGTACGCCCGCCCGGCCGACGCCTCGTCCGAGAGAGAGCGGGGATCGGAACGGAGTTCGAAGACGTCGACTCGTCCCAGCGGCAGATACGGAGAGCGGAGCAAGGCGTGCGCGAGCAAGAGGCCGGACGGACCGGCTCCCGCCACGGCGATCCGGAGGAGGCTTGGATCGCCGTCGTCGTCGTCGCCTCCCGAACCCGGCGACGACGAGCCGAGGGGCGGGAGAGGCAGGAGAGGCAGGAGGGGAGGCGCGACCGTCGCCGGTCCCGGGCGGGGACGACGGGACGGCGGCGGCGACGACGACGACGCCCGCGGGACGGGACGGAAGCGGCGGCGGACGCGGCGGGGGGCGAAGGCCGCCGCCCGCAGGATTAGCGGCAGCAGCAGCAGCGCGACGAGGGGGGCGTTGGGACGACGCGTCATGGTCATGGCCGGGGGGCGCGTCTAGGTTTTGTAGGAGTGGAACTTCTTTCATTAGGATAAAATAAGTATCGGCACTAAATCATTGAAACTGTTGAAAATTATTGATGACGTTAGGAAGTTTCGAACAACTTCCTCATTCTGTCCTCATTATTTGCCGCGATCCGCGCTCTCACCGCCGCCGCCACGCCGCCCGCCCGTTGCCGCCGCGCCTCGTCGCGGCCCCAGCCAGCCCATCGTGCCGCCGCCGCCACAGCTGCCGGGGAGAGGGAGCACCTGCGCGCCTCCGCTCGCCTCTTCGGCCGCTCGCTCGCCCCCTCCGCCCTCCGCGTCCGCGTCCGCGTCCGCCCTTCCGTGCAGGTTCGTGCCCGCGTCGTGTCATCTCGGGCGACATGAACCATGACCTCGACCTCGATCGGTCTCGTCGCCTGGGCGTCCCGACGACGAACGGCCAGCCGCAGCCCCGCGCCCGGCCTCGATCCGGCGACGGAGTAGCGAACGGCCGGGGCCCGCATTCCCGGGCGGAAACGGAGCGCTCGCGACCCGCGCGCGACGACGACCCGACGAGCTCGTCCCCCACTTCGCCGACGCGTCGCGTCCCGCAGCACTTGCGGCGGGACCGTCCGCCTCCGCTTCTGGAATCGAAGGACCTCGACGGGGCGATGTCCGGACTGCAGGCGGCCGCGGCCGAGACGGCGCTCCTCGTGAACGGCCGGACCGCCCGGTCCTCGTGGGACGGGGGGGACGTGGTCGCGACCGAGGAGGACGACGGGGACGACCAGTACGCCCACCATTGGATCTTCCGGAGGCACGTGGGCTTCGCGGGGTTGGACGAGGGGCCGCCGTCGCGCGGCGCGACGCCCGGACGCGGCGAGGGCGTCGACGTCGCTCCGGCTCGGCGATCCGCGACGACGTCGTCCGAGTCGTCCGGAACGGGGGCGGACGAGGCCGAGAAAGCGCGGCTCCTCCGACGACTCGACTCCCTCCGGCGGCAGCGACGGCAATTGCGACGGAGCGCCTCCCCCGGCCTCTCCCGACGCTTGGACGAGTGGAACTTTCGCCTCTGCGCGGCGCAGAAGTCCCGTCGAAACGCCCGGTCGTCGTTGGAGGCGGTCGGCGCGAGGCGATCGTGGGCCGAGGAGGAATGCCGATCGGCGTGCAAGTGGCACGTGATGGGAGATGTCTTCTTCGTCTGGCATCGGGGTCCGTTCGGTACCATCAACGGATTCCGGCTGGGGAGGTCGGCCGCGACCATGGTCGGCCTGGTGAAGAAGTGCGCCGGGAGCGGCGGGGGCGCGGCGTCGGGGGCGGGTCCGGCGGGGAGCGGAGGAGGAGGAGGAGCGTCTCTGTTCTCCTGGGGGACGACCGAGGCCGCGCCTCCGGCGTCCCGAACGCCCCCGACGAGCGGCGGCGGGGCCCACGTCAACGGCGACGTCGGACTCCGACGCGGCGCGGCTCCGGACAAGGTGGTCGTTCCCTGGACGGAGATCAACTCGGCGCTGGGCCAGATCGCGTTCCTGCTCTACACGATACAAAACGCCCCGCACAGCGGCATCTGCTTTCGGAGGCACGTCCTCCAACCGTCCGGCAGCGCGAGCAAGATCGGATTTCTCAAAAAGAACGCGACAACTTCCGCTTCGGCGTCCGCGGCGTCGCAACGCCCGAGGACCGAACGGAGGAGGATAACCGCCCTGGCGGCTTACTACACCGCCGACGGCGCGGCTCCCAAGTCCGCCGGGCCGCCGACGAAGCCGACGTCGAAGTCGTCGCCCGACCCCGCTCCCCTCCCCGGAGAAGTGACGTGGTACAACCTGCACCATTACGACGAGAACGGATCCGTATTGTCCATGGGGTACTACGCGCGGCGCAATTTCAACGCGGCGCTGGAGGGCTTGCTGTACTGCGTGGCGGAGGCGTGCCTCGTCGTGGAAAAGCGCGACATGGCCCTGGCGGCGCCCTACGTCATGAAAGTGGACGGGCTGGTCGCGGGGAAGGACGCGCACGGCGGCGGACGCGACGGCCCGGGAGGAGGAGGAGGAGGAGGGGGGGGCGGCAAGGACGGAGGGGAGGCGACCGTGGGGGGATTGCCGCTGGCGTACGATCCCGCTGCGGGCGTGCGGTGGACGACGGTGTGCAAGTACTTGCTGACGAACCTGAAGTGGCTGCTCGCGTACAATGCGAAGCATGTGGACAGATGACGGCGAGGATCGGTGGGAGGTCCGGGAAAATGCTACCTTGAGCCAAGAGCTTGGACTTCCACTCTCACACAGCGACGAGCCGGCCACAACTGCCTTGTTGGATACATGCCAATGATTCAGCCCTATGCCACTCCATTGTGCAAAGGAGTGTGTGGTTTTCTAGGCTGTGGCCGACTTGTGCTAGACCCAAAGATTCCTCCTTAATTACAAAGAGGAGACGATCGAGGAGGAAGCAATGGCAATAAAAATCAACCTATGGCCGCTCTTCTTGCCGCATTATTCTCTTCTTACATACGCAAATGTTATTTGTCCTTACTCTTTGGTGCTGAGAAGGGTGGCGTTTTGTCGCTGTGATGTCAAAACCTCCCAAGCAACCCCTCCTTGTCAAAATAGAGGGAACAAATGAGTCGGTAGTTGGGAAATGGAGATGGCCAATCTAGCGACAACACGCATGATGGTGACGTCCCAAATTCAGCGCTGCTGCACAGATCACCTCTTGGCTTCGTGATAGTGTTTTCGCTTAGTGGTGGGCCCGAGTCACTCTCAGAGAAGTAACTAGTCTGCCCATGAGTTGGTAAGATTTGCCAATTTGGCCAACTGCTTCTTTTTTAATTGAGCATGGCTTCAAGCTCCGACATTGTGCAGGTAGGTAAATGGGATGTGGTGCAATGATTTGTGGTATAGAATATGAATAGGTTTTGAGTAGTAAGTTAGAACACTGTTTGAAATGACTTGTCGAGACAAGGCTTTAGTACGAGATCAGACACGGCGATAGCCTGGCTCCCCCCCAATATTAATCGCTTTCTTCTTCCGGATCTCCACGTATCCTTTTGGAATCAGTATATTTTGTACATGTTTTTACCCGGTACGATGGAACAGATATAAATTTAGTACTTACTCATTGATTGTACTTGTTCCGCAGTACCATCCGATTGTGAAATGAAGTGTCTCATACATAGGAGAGGTTTGAATATTTACTTAATCCTATGTAGATGTGGGATTGAAAGAAGAAAACTAAGTACTTATGGATTTAGGTAACGAGAGCGCTTTCATAGTTTTGTCCCACATGCCATATCTGCGTCGATAGAATGCTCGTCCTCGTTGTCGTTATCGTCGATAAGAGAAGAAGAGTTGGTGCCAAAAGAAGTTTAAGTCGATTTCTATACCAAGTCAAGATGATTTTGTTTACAGTAGCAAGTTCAATCTGTTTCATTGTTGGTCTGCACGCAACAATGAGAGGTGGGGGTTGGTCGAAGAAGAAGAAGAATAAGCGGGAGAAGGAGCGTCAACTAACGGACCCTGAACACCGAGAGAAAAGGAGGAAGACATGGCGACAGAGCAAGCAAAAGAGTTACGAAGCCAATCCAGAACAAAAGAAAGAAAAGAATAAGAAATACAAAGAAGCACATTCTGAGAAAATCAATGCAAGTGAACGTGTGCGTTATGAAGAGAATGAAGAACATCGTGAGCACAAAAAGCAAGCTGTACGTGTGCGCTATGAAGAGAATGAAGAACATCGTGAGCACAAAAAGCAAGCTGTACGTGTGCGTTATAAAGAGGATGAAGAACATCGTGAGCACAAAAAGCAAGCCGCATCTGATTACTTCAACAAGAACCGCGATGAAATCAATGCCAACCGAAGCAAATTTGACCCCAATACCAAATACGCGTCGTTTTCAACGACGGTTGGTGAAATGCCCTTGGACACCTCGTGTTACGAATACTTGGACAGTCCCGAAAACGCTGTCATGAACTGGCATATGATCAGCAGCGATGGATGGCGATTCGAATGGGACTTGGAAGGATATTTAGATAACGTTGAATCGAAAGAAGAAAGCAAGAAGGTTTATGCACAAGAATGTTTGCAGAAATTGTTACATACCATTGATCAACAGAAAATCACTCCGGAGAAGCAGAAGGAACTCGCAAGTAAATTCTACGAAGCAATGGGAAGAGGATGTAGTTGGGGATCAAGTCCCAATTTCAACGATGAAGAACACGGTCCATCACAAGATGCATGGCTTCTTGCTTGTGCAAGTTGTGGTTTTCGCGATTATTTCGTGAATAATGCCTATCGAAAATATGAAACCGTCAAACTTAGTCAGCTGAAACCTCTCAAATTCACTGACAAAGAAGTGTCGAATCACAAGAAAAGGATGAAAATAGTTGTGCCATTACCCATTGATGAGGATGGTGAATACGCCAGCTTTAGACCTTGGGATTGCAAGAGTGTATATCATCGAGCAAAAACGAGTGAAGAAGATGAAGCTTGGTATCATTTGCATCCCGAATTGGTTCACAAAGAGAGAGCGATCATTTGTGATGAGTGCTTGAGCAGTATTTTGAATAACGAGCGGCCTCCACGATCCATCAGTGACGGAGTAGATTTTGGTGCCCTTTATAGAATCAAATCTGTAGGCAAAGATGATCGTCCTTATATCCTTGAGGCACCAGCTCTCCGTGAACTGCAAATCATAGCAAAAGTGAGGCATTATTACAACATTGTGAAGTTAGAGAGCAATAGTGGCAGTCGGCAATTGAAAGAGCATCAACAATCGGCCATCAAGGGTTCTACCATATTGTGGGATCATGATGCACCTGACGTTGCAGCCAAATTGCTGTCAAACGATGACATCAACAAGAATATGTGTTTGCACTTTGTAGGTAGCAAAGGAGAGTTTGATTCATTGTTCAAGAAAGTGATGAAAACGAAGTCGGCAGATGTGTTTGGTCGATCCTTCGTTGTATATCAATGGTTGAAAATTCTGTCCTTTGTTGATCCCATTTATGAAGGTTACAAACCGGAGAGTTACCCGAAGTTCAAAAAAAGACTAAAGAAAGCGAACGAAATCCTTGTGTCGCAAGCTTTGGGAACTTTCAATGATGAAGCGGTTGCGAGAGATGAAACTATGAAGGATGATGTTGCAGGCATTAGAGCAACAACAAACATACACATGCAAAATACATCTGAAGAAACATACAACGATGGATCGTTTGCCATGAAATACTGTTGCTTGACCAATGCCGACAAGACGTCACATACCAACAGCTCTGATTCGACTCAAGCATATTTTAGCAATGCCGCCAAGTTGTTTGGGATCAATGTCACACAAGAAAACAACGAATATGATCAAGCCAAATCTTACCGTGGAGAATATCCTGTAAATGAGTTTGAGCGGGCAGATTATGGTTTGGTAGCGGCTTTTCCACACGTGTTCATGCTGGGATCTGCATACAAGAAATCTGTGGCCAACATCAATGAAAAAGATTGTCTCCATATGATGATGCAATTTACCGCAGTACCATCGTCTTGTGTGCAATTGATATTTTACCTCTTTGACGTAAAACGACGTCACCAAAATATCAGAGGGATGGCAGCGAAAGTGAGAGGAGATCCAGAAGCGTTTCAAAATTTTGTGGAAGAGTTTTCTTCGGAGAAGTTCCAAGATAAGTTGATGTATGCTGTTGCCAATCCCGACAGCAAAGATGCCAAGTATGTCAAGGACAAATTGATGTCTGTGTTGATTACAGCGGGGAAACATACCGTCTTCGGTTCTCTTGAGCGCAATACTGCAATTGGCGAACTATTTTCAATGATTCGCAGATTCGGATCAGAATTCTGTTTTCTGACATGCTCAATTGATGATGTCAACGATCCCCAAGTTTTCAGATTGACTTTCCGTCACGCTAACAACGAAGATTTTCCGAGCAACATCTCTTCCGAAATTCTGGAAAATATGATGGATGGTAAACCTTTTGCTGTGGGTGATGTGAAGTTGCCAACCAATTGGAGCGCGTTAGCTAAAGCGGCAGTGGGCAATCCAGTAGCTGTTTCGTTTATATATCAGCGTCTTCTTTACAACATCCTCACCATCTTGATTGGTATGAAACCCGCAACGTCTTGTGGTAGCGACAACCGAACCGTACGATCGAGGAGATTTGACGCAAAATCCAAAGACAAAAACGAAGGTGGTGTCATTGGAAATGTTGATGCTGGTGCATTGGTGAACGAAGTGACAGCGAGAGGATCCGAACACTTTCACATGCTGATGTGGGGAGGCATTGCATCTGCTGTTCTTCAGAATGCCGTCAAATTCGAAAATATTTGTGAGCACGTTACTGAAGCTCTTGACAGCATGTACTGCGCTGAACTGCCCAGAGCTTATCATGTGAAGGACCTCATTGAGAAAGAATTGTCATATTATACAAGCTCTTCCAATTCATACGAAAAGTACAATCGAAGAGGAAGGTGCATGATCATTCCGCCTGATCCAGTGAATGACAGATCTGCTTACAAAGAACATACACGCACAACAGTTTGTTTTTGCGGCACTCACGGACACGATCCCAATCGTAATGGCACATGTCACAAACCTCCTCATGGAATTGAAGGTTGCCGCCTGAACAAACCGAGTAATTTAACACCAACGACTCGTCCAGTCCAGTTGAAAGAAGTGAAGCAAGAGGAAGACGCTGATGATAAAAGAATTGAGTACGAAATAATTTACAACAAGAAAGAAATGCAAACGCGTCAAGAAGCCATTGACAAACTGGACGATCGCAACCTCTTGGATCCCATTAGGAACAAACGAGCTGATCCTCGCCTCATTGTATGGGAGGTGAAACGTCCGGAGCTTGAGCGGTTGCCATCTTGTGACTCGGAATCGGACAAAGAATGGCTCCTCGCGAGACTTGAAGATGCCATGTTTGATGGAAGTGAAACTCCTTCAGAACCTGTACCGAAGTACGGACGAACCTTTTATGGTTGAAATATCCGACTCGCAGGGCGAAAAAGAAAAGGAGAACAGCCTTGAGCAAAGTGATTGTAAAACCGAAAGAAAATCAGAAAAGAACGAACAATGGTCTTGGCCACTCGATGATTATTTGTCCCGATCGAGCTGTTCGGTAGAGAATCCACCCGGTGATGGAAACTGTTTGTACAATTCTTGTTTGATAGCGACCCGTGATGGAAAAACGAGTTGCAAAGAGTTAAGAGATGAGTTGAATGAGTACCTACTCCAACATTGGAATGAGAGTTTTGGTCAAGACAGTGGACAACTTGCGGTTGACATGATCCGTGACAACATGACAAATGTAGATCAAGACTCAACTTCAGATCTTGACATTGTGAAGAACTACGTGAGTTTGATGTCGAATGCAACTCCTCACGAATGCGAGTATGGTTCCATAGTGGAATTGTACGCCTTCTCCAAGTGTAGGAAAACCAACATTGTGGTGTGTGTAAACGATCCATCGAGGAACATGTGGAAAAAAGTTGCAGCAATTTCTTATGCGGAAAACGCTCCGACGATTTGTTTGTTGTATGATCCCATCGTATTGCACTATCAAGCGTTGATGAAAATCTCAACCGAAGTCAAGAGCGATCCAAAAGAAAAAGAAAACCTTGCTGAACGAAAGAATGAAAAAAGAAGGAAAGTTGAACGCGACTTCAGAGTGTTGAGGGAAAACAAAAACCAAAAACGTGAATATAAGATCCAAAACGAAAAAGGTGCCAAACGCCGGAAAAAGACGAATCGTGTGCGTCCCGTGAAAACTAATCGTCCTGCTTACATGGCACCCAGCGAAATCCACCGTCTGATTGATCATTTGGCTGGGATGAAAATCTCCGATCTTCAGTGCATATACGAAACGGTGTCGGAGAAGTTGGTGAAACGAAATGGATACGTCGTAGATTTCAATTACCTGTTGACATCGGTTCTCGGTTGCAATACAAATAGTTTGCTGCTGGGAGGCACGGAACAGAGCAAAGGTGCGACGTTTTATCTTGGACCGTACACCAACAAAAACAAAACCGATTTGAATGAGTCGCTTGACATTGTGCTGGAAGCCATCGAACAAGCTCGAAAATACCCCAGCATTGCAGAAGACAGCCACACGAACAAGCGATTTGTTCAATACGTCATGACAAAGATCTTGAATCAACTCAATTCGCTCGAAGAAATCTCTGATACACAAGCAGCATCTGCTCTATTGGGATTGAACGTTGGACTGTGTACGGAAATTTTCACCGCCTGTGATGCTCAGAGTTACATCAGCTTCGCTCTGAACGAACGTGAACGTCAAGAAGAGTTGGATGAAGAAGAATACACCCAAGATGATTTTTCGGCCTATGAATCTGACGTGACCTCAGATAGCATGAAGGATTTTATTGTTTCTGACGACGAGGATTTGGAGGCGCTGTTCGAGGAAGCTGGCATCGACATCAATCTCAACGAAACTCCTGTTCAAAACGACGTTGATTGGATTCGATGTTACAGCAGCGCTTACGGTTCGTGTCGTTTGTTTAGTGTGGATGATGACACCAGATATGTGGCAATTTCCAACCCCCAATTGTACCGATTCAGAGGAGAAAAATTGAAGAAATTGAACAGATTAGAATATGCTTGTTGTGTGAGAACTGTTAAAGATGAGGTGGACAAGGAATCATCTCGTGGCAGGAAACGTAGTAAACAATTCCGGTTCGGATATGGCATCGAAATATGTGCAAACCACCATCAAATCATGAAATCAAAATCCTGCACCCCGAAGTTATTTCAAAATCCGCCGTCTCATCCTGGTCAACGTCCTGACACCACCAATGCAGACGACATGGAAAAGTGGAAACGCAAGGCGGACAGGTTTGCCCGGTTTTATCTCACCATGTTTCGTCCCGAGGATGAATTGTATGATGCCAATTGCTTTCACCAGTACGATTACGATTGGGCCGCTTTCGAAGCCTTTGTGAACGATTTGCAAAAGAATGAGGGAACGGCAGATCAAATTGCCATCAAAAGATTTCGACTGGATCAAATGACAAAAATGATCCAAGGCTTGAAGATGAACAACACGTCGAAGAAGATTCTCTACCACTACCGAGGTCGGAGCAGAGACTTGTGGTCTGCCAAAGATCAAGAAGAAGGAAGGCAAGCTTACAAACAGAATGCAGGAAAAGTCAGATACAGAAACAACGACATCGATGAAGAGCTCGATCAAATGTTCCGAATGAAACAGCTTTCGAGCAAATCGGAACGAGACATCATGCAAAAAGTTGTGTTCACCGATCAGTTGATGAATGGTTTGAAACGCTTGACAACTCACTTGCAATTTGATGGCTCCTCCAACGGCACTGGCGCTTCGTTAAATCTGTCCACTGGAACACAATATCCAGTGGAATGTACTCCTTTCGACGAAAACGTGGCTTATCAAATCCTTGAGAAGCAGCAGAATCCTCAGACAGAACTTCCTACAAAAACCGTAAAATTTGGAATTTCTCCCTCGGACAATTTTCTGTTGGCACGAGAGAAACTGCTTCACCTGTTAAATGAAGACAAAATATCCGAAGACAAGGAGATTCCTCTGAAAATATTGTACCATCATTTTCAAACCTTACGGAATGGTGTGGCAGCAGAGGAAGATCCGCCGTTTTTAATCATCGTAGGAGCTCCTGGAACTGGAAAAAGTTGGTTGATCAAGCTGATAGTAAAAATGACTGGAGCGATGTATCTGGAAGCTCCCATCAGATCGTCATGGATGGGCATTGCTGCAGTCAACATTGGCGGATCTACGTTGTGTACTCAATGGGACATTCCAACTGGACAGCAAGGCGTACCAAACAACATCCGCCCATGGAATGTAGATCGTCTGGAAGCATTCAAAAAGATGTATAATGTGAACGAAATTTCAGTTGTGATCATCGATGAGGTGTCAATGTTGAAACCGTGGATGCTGGCCTACCTGGATGCCCGATTGCGAGAAGCGACGCAATGTGATAAAATGTTTGGCGGGAAAGCAGTTATTCTGTTGGGAGATTTCGACCAACAACCTCCCATCGGTGGATCATCCATACCTCGTTTGGGTTTTTCGTTGTTGCAAAAGGAGTACCCTCATAAGAGCACGAAGGCTTTTGTCAGGCCTACGAAAAGAGAAAAAATAGAAATGAGGTGTAAACCGTCCATCACGGGGGTGGAACTGTTCAAGAAAGCTTTGCTTGTGAGATTGAACGTTCAACATCGTTGTCCTAAAGATGCAAAACACATTGCATTGCTGGAAAAGATGAGTCGGTAACGATGTGGCGCAAATTAGCTTCCGATAAAGAAATTGTTGAGGCAGCTTTTGCCTCGGGTTTGAACTCAGTGTCCTCTTCCACACTAGATGGTTTGGTGCTTGTTGTAGGAGCAGAGCGACGAAGAAATGCGACAAGTGACGAACGTTGAGGTCGACGACCACTCCTGCCCACGCCTTTTTTCCCATCGCTAGTGGAACTGCCTTTCTTGCTAGACTCATCTGCAGAAAACCCAACATCCTCAGACGCTTTGCTTTTGACAGCAGCGGTGGTATCCTCTACAGCATTGAAATCGAAGTCCCTACTGTCCCCGCCGAAATTAGACTGATCGAACTCGCCTTGGACAGCTGCAGTGGTGTCCTCTGTTACGTCAAAATCAGATTGCTTGCTCTGTTCAAACACAACTGAACTGGTGTTGGTACCAACTGGATCATCTTTGGAAGAAGATTTGTCATGATGTGAACTGAGAAGGCAGCGAGAAGAACAAAGAAGATTACCAAAGTTGCCCACAGTTGGGTTTGGGAGGCGTTGCAAAATTGAATTTCCACCACTAACCTCATCTTACTAACAGAATTTTCCTTCCTGAGCTCATCGTCACTCGAAAAACGAGGACGTTTCTTTTGATAGAGACCATCATTATCTGAACCATCGCTGGTAACGCTTTGTTTGTTGTCGTGTTCTGAATGAGAAGAGGGAGAAGTGTTTTCAGTAGACATAGCATTGTCATCCCGTGTTTTTATTGGCAGTGAAGACACATTCGGAGATGCTGAGTCGTTGTTTAACAAAGAAAACAGTGCATTTGTTATATCATCTTGGTGGCCATTGGTAGTAGCTTGATCCAAAACCCGTTTGTCTCCTCGAGGCTGACTCCAAGTGGGAACAATTTGATCAAATGCATCTACGTTTTTCATTGCTATGAAAAAAGTTTGGTTGAAAGTTTGAAGGTGTGACAAATAAATCATGACACAATGGTGCTCACCGTATGAAAAAACTCTGTCATCCAACGGTTTCAGAACATCATAGTGTCGTTGATTTGTAGCAAGAATGAAGAGAGGGGGGCCTCTGTTACAAAGAATCTTGTTGGTTTCAACATCATCAATAGGAGGAATCACCGTAGGAACATAAGATTGCCCGCTGTCATCTATCACCACAATGCGAATGCCATATCTGATGGAAGCCATGTATAGATGAACTTGATCCCAATATTTTCCTTTGTACTTCAATTCTTTCAAAAACTTCTCCTTATCTACGACATGTGATGATACTCCAATTTGTTCCCAATGTGTTTCGGCAAACGCGTGAGTTTCATCACGAACCTCGCGCCAAGAGGATCCAACATGATATCCAATGCATCTCGGGGCACAATTGCGGTCAGCATCAATTTCTACGATTTCCGAGTATGCCATCAGAAAAGAGACCAACCTTTTCCGTTGAAGGACCAATTGATCATAATTGCTTTTGTTTTCCACTTTTTCCTCTAATGGAACCTCAGGCATATACTTCTCCATCAGTCGGGAGACTGTCTTGTCGGTTTGTGCGTTGGATTGGTATGACATTTTCAACCTTTTGTGTTTCTGTTGGCATTCAGCAAAATTCAGCGTGAGCAACTCAATAAGAAAGCGAGCCTCCATACTAAACGAAGTAAGCGAATCCCACACATCATCACCTCCGATGTTGACACAATTGAAGACAAGAAAGTCTCACTCCTCTCAACAGTTGCAAACAATAGAGAACACGGACGCCAAAGAGGAAGCAAGAGGAATTTGTTGAAGTCAATGTCACACTTCCCCATCTGCAGCGTCATCACGCAAATCCGCGCAGACGCCGCCAGTACCAACGCAACGCAATCCAAACAACAGCACAAAGGAGCTCCAAGCCTACAACAAAAGAGTGAAAACTAAGCAGGACGAAGGGAAAAAAAAACGTGAAGAGGACAACATCACCTTGCCGCCGAGGAGGAAGCAAGAGAAATTTGTAAGAAGCGCCGAAAGGATTAAGAAGAGGCCAATGTCACATTCTCCCACCTCTAGCATCATCGCGTGAGTCCCCGCAGACGCTGCCGATACCAACACAACGCAATCCAGAGCAGGAAAGCCCCATCCCTTCAAACACTTATAGGTCAACGATATCGCCAATGCAAATGAGAGAACCGATGGAGTTTAAAGGAGGCAAATGTAGCACTCTCCCGCCTCAAGGATTGTCAGACGAGTCGCATCATCAGGAGAATTCACCATGCCTCACCTGCATTTGCAAAAAAAAGAACAATACAAATTGTTGGTGAGAGAACTGTCTTGTAGCAAGAGAACAAAATGGAATAAGCGGGACGCGAGGAAGCAAGAGGAATTTAAAAGAAGCACCAAGGGGATTTAGAAGGATCCAATGTGACGCTCCTCCCACCTCTGGCGTCGTCGCACAAGTCCCCGCAAACACCGCCAATACCAGCGGAACGCAATTCAGAGCAAGGGAAGCCCGCCGCTCGAAACAGTTGTAGGTCGAAAGAAAAAAAAATTCTGACGCTGAGAAAGAAGCAAGAAGAATTGAGAGAAGACGCAAAGAGAATTTAGAGAAGGCCAATATCATGCTTCCTCACCTCCAGCGTCATCGCACAATTCTTCACGGACACCGCCGATACCAATAGAACGCAATTCAGAGCGAGAATGTTACACCCCTCAAAACAGTTGTAAATCGACGATGACACCGACGCAATAGATAGCACCGATGGGATTTAGAAAGGGCCGATGTAGCACTCCCCCACCTCCAGTGTTGTCGCGCGAGTTCCCATGGACGCCATCAACGCCAACGCAACGCATTCCAGCTCAATTCCCTACAAACGCGGCGGCCGCCGTCTCCGACGACGCCGACGCCGACGACGCCAACGCCCAGAATGGAATAGAGGGATTTGGGAGGGGGGGGGGGTTAAGACGCATCCATCGCTACCGCTTTCCTCCCCCGCTGCTGACGTTGTCGAATAGGTCCCCGCCCCCGCAGAGGCAGCCAACCACAACTCCGACGACACCAGCTGCAGGCCCGCATGCGTCGCTACCTCCTCCCTCCCCCGCCACCGGCGTCGTCGTGCAGGTCCCCGCCCTGGCAGACGCAGCCGGCGACGAAGCCGTCAACGCCAACTCAATACCCCCTTCCCCCTCCTCCAGCAATGTCGCGTGAGTCAGCATTTTTCTCACTCCTGTCGCTCTCAACCACGACGATTCACCATGTCTTACCTGCATTTACAACAAAAGAAGCGATACAAATTGTTGGTACAAGACAGTGCATCTTCGCACAGGTCCCCGCCCTCACAGACTCAGTCAACGACGACGCCGACGACGCCAGTTGACGACGACGCTGACGACGCATGCTCAATTCCCTACAAAGACGGCGGCCGCAGTCTCCAACGACGCCGAGGCCGACGACGCCAACGCCCAGAATACGATAGAGGGATTTGGGGGGAGGGGGGGAGGATTAAGAGGCATCCATCGCTACCGCTTTCCTCCCCCGCCGCCGACGTCGTCGAAGGGTCCCCGCCCCCGCAGAGGCAGCCAACCACAACTCCGACGACTCCAGCTGCAAGCCCGCATGTGTCGCTACCGCCTCCCTCTCCCGCCGCCGGCGTCGTCGTGCAGGTCCCCGCTCTCGCAGACGCAGCCGGCGACGACGCCGTCAACGCCAACTCAATCCCCCCGACGCAGCTGACAACGACGCTGACAACACCAGCTTGAATTCCCTACAAACGCGGCGGCCGCTGTCTCCAACGATGCCGAGGCCGACGACGCCAACGCCGGGAATGGCGCAAAGAGATTTAAGGGGAGGGGGTTAAGAAGCATCCATCGCTACCGCTTCCCTCCCCCGCCGCCAACGTCATCGGGCGGGGAACGGCGCAGAGGGATTTAGGGGGGGGGGGGACTTAAGACGCATCCATCGCTACCGCTTCCCTCCCCCGCCGCCGACATCGTCGAGCGGGTCCCCGCCTCCGCAGACGCAGCCAACCACGACTTCGACGCCACCAGCTGCAGACCCACATCCGTCGCTACCGCCTCCCTCCCCCGCCACCAGCGTCGTCGCGCAGGTTCCCGCAGACGCAGCCTCCGACGACGCCGACGAGACGCCGACGGCGCGGACGCCAAGGAGGACACCAAGGGATTTAGGAAAAAGCGAGGGAACATCTGTCGCTACCGCCTCGCTCCCCCGCCGCCGGCGTCGTCGCGCCAGTCCCCGCAGACGCACCCGACGACGACGACGACAACACCGACTTAATTCCCTGCGGACGCGGGTGATGACGCGGGCGGCGCCGGCTCAATTCCCTGCGGACGCGGCCGTCGCCGGCTCCGACGACGCCGACGCCGACGCCGCAGACGCCGCCGACGGCGCCGACGGCACCGAGGACTACCGCCTCGTCCTCCCCCGCCGCCGGCGTCGTCGCGCGGGTCCCCGCAGACGCAGCCGGCGATGACGCGGGCGGCGCCGGCTCAATTCCGTGCGGACGCGGCCGTCGCCGGCTCCGACGACGCCGACGCCGACGCCGCAGACGCCGCCGACGGCGCCGACGGCGCCGACGGCACCGAGGACTCAATAAAAATACAGCAACCACCGCGGTTGAACCTCACCACCTCACCTGACATGGAAAATCACTCGCTTGGCCATACCATTGCCATTGTCTTAGCTGTTGCTTGTTGAAGTGCCTTCAACTACTGTTAGGGTTATTAAATTGCAGATATAGCTAGCGGGCTGTACAAACATATCTGGTCCCACCATTTCAATTCAATTTTAGGGGGCACCTCTAAGTACTCTCTAGCAATTGAGGTAGAAAAATCATGGAAATGGTGGAGTGGGCGTATTTGCTGAGGGTAAACTTACATTTTCTTTTCATGCCCTCTGAATTTCAATTCCCATTTATCTGATGGAGCTGCGAAATAACATCGTTAGATGTCTGATGTTGTAAGTGCGATGCCAGTACGAACCTGAAAAATTATGTTTCGAATTCAACGGTAGGAGTAATAGTAATACCTATCGAATACCGAGTGAAGGGGGGTTGATTAATAAATGTTAAATTTACTTGTTACTATTTGAGACTCGCTTTAAAATTCTGTTTCAATCATTTTCGATATATTCACTAAAATGCAGCACAATTTAGCATCTAAAAGTCAAAAATGTCGCCGTGTCTGTAGCAGCGGCAGCTGCCTCTAGTTTGTCCTCACCATCCATCATGATGCCGCCGCCATCCCCAATCACCTTAGCACTCTGGGCTGCGGCTTCGTTGCTGCCATCGACGGCAAACGCCGAAGGCGAAGACGGCGTCGGGAACATGACCCTCGTGGACCTGTACGTGCGCGAGCGATACCAGACCGCGTCCGGCGCGCCGTGCGGGTCTTGCGCCGCGAGCGACGAGTGCCACCTCACCTCTCTGAACTTCTACCCCCGAGGCTACTGCCGCGGTCGCGGCGCGGGGGGGGCGTCGGTGTACGGAGAGGTCGACGAGGGGGGGACGCTGTGCCGGACGGACTTCCCGGACGATACGTGCGGGGATTTCGAGCCGGGGTCCGAGGCCGAGGCGCCCGATGAGTGCGGCCAACTTTGGACGCTGGGCGCGTGCGAAGAGGACGGATCTCAGGGCGCCGCCCTGCGGGCGTCGAAGTTGGCCTCGTGGTGCGTCGCGTCGGACGTGCCCGTGGACGAGTACGAGGTGCCACTGATCGAGGTGAGGGAGTTCGCGAGCGCCGACGAATGTGAAGTGGGAACAGTTCATCAGAATCGATGGCGACCTTCTGATTCCGGGTTGTGCCTCCCGGGGTCGTACGAGTCCGAGGATGGATTATTCACGCACAGCGGACACATGGGAGTCTGCAATGAAGGAGGCGAACTCTCGGCTCTAAGGTATGGAGATGACCAGTGCACAGGACCATCGATTGAGCCCCTGCGGGCCGACGGAGCGAGCCGGGTTTGTCCTGGCAGCGATGGCGAGGAGGTCGAATCTTACGTCGTGAGTGATTGCGGCAGTCCGCAGATTTACTGCAAGAGGATAGACGTGACAGACCTGTTCGGGGACGGGGGCGACGGTGCTACGACGACAACTGCGGCCACTGAAACAGCACTTGCGTCGGACGTCAGCTCTGGAGTCACCCTGGAAACCACTGATGCGACCATCGCCACAGAAGCTGGAGATCTCGCGACAACTGCTCCAGCGACAACGCTGGTAACTGATGCAACCATCGCTGCCACAGTAGATAGTGACAGCACCTCAGCTACCCCTACTACTGAGACACTAGAAGACGCCACTACCCCGGCAGAGAGGACCTTCGTCGACCTCTACGTGCGCGAACAATACCAAACCGCTTCTGGCACGCCCTGTGGCTCCTGCGCCGTGAGCGAGGAGTGCCACCTCACCTCGCTGAGCTTCTTTCCCCGGGGATATTGCTTCGCTCGCGGTAAGAAAGGCGTCGCAGAATGGGCGGAGGCCGGCGCCGAGGGTATGCTCTGCCGGTTGGATTCCGGAGGGACTTGCGAGGATTTTCAGCCCGCGTCGGAGGCCGAAGTGCCCCGTGAGTGCGGCCAGGGCTTTGCGCTGGGCGTGTGCGAAGAGGACTCGGATGGCATATTGGGCAACAACCTCCGGGCGATGAAGTTGGCCGCGTGGTGCGTCGCGTCGGACGTGCCCGTGGACGAATACGAGGTGCCACTGATCGAGGTGAGGGAGTACCGGAACGCGGAGGAATGCGAGAAGGGTGAGGTATATCGGAATCGATGGCGACTTTCCGATCCCGAGCTTTGCCTTCCGAAGTCGGTCGAGGGCAAGGATGGATTTCTCGTGCATAGTGGACGTGTTGGAGTCTGCAGTGAAGGAGGTGAGCTCTCGGCCCTCAGGTATGGGAACAATGAATGCGCTGGAGAATCCATTGCACCCAATGATGCCAACGGATCGAGTCAGGCATGTCCGGCCGGGGTTGACGAGGAGGATGCAGTTTACATTGTCAACGAATGCGGCAGTCCGCAGATTTTCTGCAAAAAAATAGATGCAAAGGGCCTCTTTTGGGGTGGAGCTAGTACTGGAGGTGACGACGCGGGTGCAGCAACTATGGCCACCACAACATCTACTATTGCAGCTTCCCCTACGAGCGTGGGTGGTGGAGAAGAAGATGGTGCTGCCAAGACATCATCAGCAACAACCATTGCGACTGTCGCTACCACAGTCGCGGGCGCAACACCCACCACTTACATCTTTCCGTCCTTGGCTAGGGCAATGGCTTTCTTGGCGACCTTGTCAGGAATTACAGCAGCCTGCCTTGTAATGTTGATCTGGTAGCCATGCTTTGGCGCCATGAATTGTGCAATATAGTATGTGCTGTTGAAGAGGACTTTTCTGTTGTAAGGTATCGGGTGCAGAAGTGATATGCCGGTCGTCTCGGCGTACATTCCTAGATACAGTCGATAAGTAATTTGTAATTTGTATTTCTTCTGTTTTGAACATCAACAACTTTAGTCATTTATCTGTGCTATCGGGTTTTAACTCTGCTTCCATTTGTTTGGCACATCTTGGTGTCGTGGCAGAAAGACCTGATGGGCAGAATTAGCCTCTGTGTTAGCCTCAATTTGTGTTGCTGGCGTGGCAAAAGTAATTATTTGGAACCCTTCTTGGATCAGGGCTTGGTCCCCTAAATAAAAAGCAACTTCAAGGCCACTCAAACGGGCACACAGTCAAAGTTGTTTTAGCAAAAATGGTGAACGAGGTGCTGCATTCCTAATCAATTTCACATACGCCCCAATATTAAATTAAGGTGGCTGTGTTGAGTCTTGGTCCGGATGTCATGGTCTCAAAAATACTTCAAATCTCAACCATAACTGGCATTTTGTCTTGAATTTGGTGAAATGTCTACAGAATATTGGCTGTCTTGAAGTAGTATTCATAAAGAAAACAGGATGGGCAATATCCTTGTTTGTGAGTCAAAGTTGTCATGGACAGCAACAAAATGATTGCCGAAGTGGTTAGCCGAACGAGTATTGGAAGGGAGGCCCCGGGTTCGATTCCCGGTGTGCAATAGTGATGACTGACATTCTCTTCGTGCTGTCCCCTCGAGTTTCGGATGCTCAGGGAGCTTCCTTGACGGGTTCAGATGGCTGATTGGTAAGTCGTTAAAGAGGTACAGTAAATGAGGGTTTGCGATTGGGTTCTGGGGGTGTGAATCCGCATGTGTCGCAATTAAAGCCCAACTGTCCGGGCCTGCCCGCTGACAGCAGTGCGGTGCCAGGTACTAGTTACTGGATAGCTAGTAAATATCCCTTCCCCTGCCGTGGCAACGTATGCAAAGATGTCTGTATATGGGGGCCCCGCATGTATGGTATATCCTTGTGAGAATATCGAATATGCTTGAGTGCCTTGACATGTATGTATGCACAGCAATGTGCGCCTGCAGACGCAAGCGCTTAGGAGTCATCCGCCCCTCCCGCAAGGGGGCAAAGAGGTCCGCTGTTAGTAGCGGGCAGATGAGAACACGGGTTGTTGCAGGGAGGCAATATTGCAGGATATATCTGGAGTACTGTTGTTTGGGAGTTCATGCCAGTTGATGATAGTCTAGCAATCACTCCCCCTGTCCGTATATATTAGGAAGTCAAGACACACACACACACACATTATCATGTCGTAGCAGAAATACCTGATGGGCAGAACTAGCCTTTGTGTTGGCCTCAATTTGTGTTGCTGACGTAGCAAAAGCAATCATCATTTGGGGAACCCTTCTTCGGTCAGGGCTTAAGTCTCTTAATAAAAAGCAACTTCAAGGCCACTCAAACGGGCGCACAGTCAAAGTTGTTTTAGCAAAAATGGTGAACGAGGCACTGCATTCCTAATCAATTTTGCAGCTGCCCAAATAAAACATTAAGATGGATGTGTTGAGTCTTGGCTTGGGATACAATGGCCACAAAATACTTCAAATCTCCACCATGACTGGCATTTTGTCTTAAATGTAGTGGAATGTTTACAGAATATTGGCTGTCTTGAAGTAGTATCCATAAAGAAAACAGGGTGGGCAAAATCCTCTTTTGTGAATCAAAGTTATCGTGGACCGTGACAAAATAAACTACGTGAAAAAACAGTACTCAAGTCCTCGATATAAAACCAAACTGGAGCTACTAATAATCAACTCGCTCGACGATACCATCACTATGTTTGACTGTAATGATAGGTACTATGTATCCCTTTGTCAATTTTATTCAAACTGAATGAGCAGTGAAATCTTTCTGCGCGCAACATTTTACAGCGGGACAAACCTCTTATCAAACGCTGTCTTGGCATGATTAGATTTGGAGTGGCAAACATCCTAGTGACTTTTCAAGGAAAATACTGGGAATATGGTGGAGCAGTTGGAGTGGAAGAAATGGGATTGACCATTGGTGGATACAAGTCAGCGTGGTTTGCAGACCTAGTTACCGCATATGTCCTGGAAAAACTGTCAAGTAGATGGCTGAGGCTTAGTGCAATGACGGTACTTTGGTGTGTTGAAACAAAAAAACGGCGGAATGAATCGAAGGAGGGCTTGGTGAGTTCCGGGCAAAAGTGAACAAATTAACGGGATCTGAACTTTTACAATTTGAAGTTGATATATTTGAGACCCCAACTCCGAGCAAATTGTCACACCCAAAACCCAAAATGTGACAATTAACACTGCAGAAGCCTTTCCCCTATCTGGACATGGAATTGTATTGGTACAAAAAGAACTAAAAATTCGAGTGAACCTCAACCAGAACTACCTTCTCAACTACCTAAACACAAGTAGCATGTATCAATGAATGTTTCAATGCCATGCCCCATGGCATTCTGAAACCTCTCAAGGAGCTCACCTCGATCACCCCGGAGAATGAGTGCACACCGGCGCCGATCAACCAGCTTTATCCTTTCATAAGAGAGGGACTGCCTATTTCAGCTCCTCTCTTCGTCCTGCTCCCAAGGACTCCCATTTGGACAGTCTCAAGGACTCCCATCTGGCCTGTGGAAGGGTATCTTTCGATCCTCTTCAAGATTGCCAGCTGGGACGTCATGATGATGTTGTCCCTTGCATGTGGAGTTGCACGGAGATCGCTTGCCTCATGAGGTTAGCAAGCATAGCTAGCTAACCAGATAGCTCACTCTTTTCCCCATCATCATGTTGGTTGATTGTTGTGTGTTCACTTCTCTCTTCCAAGGCATCATGACCATGACGGTCCATCCTTTCCCCTCGGAGGTCTTTCCTTTCCTTTTGCTTTGTACCTGCAGGCACTAGAGAAAGCTGAGCTGTGGTTGCCAAAGAAATTCTCAACGCTGCTCCATGAAGCTTTGCTGGGTCTTTAAAAAGCCCGTCCTATCAAAATTTGCAATATCCCTCAATCCGACAACAAATTTAAAGGCACTGCTAGAGCCATCTCTGCCGAGCACAATTGTAAACGTGACCACCAGCGATCGTGTTTTTTTCTACATCAGGAACAGCAGCATCTGGGGGGGACCAACATCGCATACCTAAAAATTACCGACAACCGATACATATGTACCGATGAGTCGAAAAATAATTACCGGGTGAACGTATTCATGATTTGATCAAAAAAATATATAGTGGCATCACACCGATTTAAACGATGTAAAATTACCGCAGTAGCTGGTCTCGTCACTCTGGACGAATTAATAGATCAACACCGCCAGCGTCTGTGTCTAAATATAGGTTATCCTAATCTATCACTAGAGAGTCATTTGTTTTCCTTTTGAATCAATATNCATCGCATACCTAAAAATTACCGGCAACCGATACGTATGTACCAATGAGTCGAAAAATAATTACCGGGTGAACGTATTCATGATTTGATCAAAAATATATATATAACACTTATTATGTTAACGGTCGCCAGTATCGTCACACCGATTTAAACGATGTAAAATTACCGCAGTATAGCTGGTCTCGTCACTCCGGACGAATTGATAGATCAACACCGCCAGCGTCTGTGTCAAAATATAGGTTAATCTATCACTAGAAGGTCATTTGTTTTCCTTTTGAATCAATATTAATAACGGTTTATTTTTTAAACCTGAATCTGACAAATAGAAAAGAACGAAACGCTTCCCCATCATCCAAAGCTTCTCACTCCTCAAATGATGCCAATGGACTATCCCACTTCTTCGAAGTCCAAGATCCGTCGCCCACCACCACCCCTCCCCTTCACCGATTCCGGCAAACAGCGGTCTCAAGCTCGGGGACAAGCATTGTTTTGGTGGCTCTCAGTTCAACGCTGCTTGGGTTCAGCTCCTCCCTCCTCCCAGGCCAAGATCCTTGACGCACGCCACCACACCACACAGCTTGCCTCCTTTGTTGTTATGCATTGGAACTTAAAGAAGAAAATTAAAATGGACACAGATAAAAAAGACTTACGTTTGCCCTCCCCGTCTACCCAAACTACTGTTAACACCGACGACTTCTTTCCCGGTTCTCGGACGTCAGTCGTCCGATGCTCAGCCTGATTTGCCGTCACAAGGGAGGGGACAACGAGTCATGAGGGTGATTGATGGCGACTTGAGGTGGGCACAGAAAAACTTACCGGACTCTCCCATCGTTCGCTGGTCCCTCCCCCCTTCTTTGGCTGATTGCGCGGCACATCCTGCTCCCCCCCGTCCATGTCTCTGTGGGAGGGGAGAAAACAACGGGTCGTGAGAGCAATCGACGGTGGGATAGGGGGGCACAAACAACTTACCGCACTCATCCATCGCTCATTCGTCCCTCCCCCCGTCCTCGGCCGGTTGTGCAACTCTCGCTTTGCAGGGGGGAGCACAAAAACCTTACCGTGCTTGACCTTCTCTCGCTTGTCGATGTCGCCATCGTCGACGTCACCATCGTCGTCGACGTGGGATGAGGGGGCTTGAGAGGAGCTGAAAGGATGGTCAAGGTGCGAGGGAAAAATTAAAATGACATCGCATCGCGCGGTCGGCAACTAACGGTGGGTTGGTCGACCGTGCCGCCCGCTTCAAATCCTTTCCCAACCAACTAGATAACGACAATCGCTTTGTGCTCCCGATTCGGGCAACCGAGCCAAGCGCGTGCCCGTTGAATTTTCTAGCGATAAGATGTTTTGGTGTATGGTACATAGCAAGGCAGTAACTCAAAATAACGTATCGCTAGATACATCACTTTGCTTATGAGGTGCTGGTCGGGCCAAAAGCATTGTCGGACACACATGGTAAGGCAAAACAATCGTTTTTTTGTGTGAACCACAAACAATTGTTTTGGGGTCATGTGTTTGACGCTTTTCAATCGTTTTCGTTTTATGACAGTTCGTTCACCGGCTGATGCGGAAGTAAAACTCCAGATTTCGGCAATTCTGCACCACGGCCCGATGTGCAGTTTGAGCAAAGTAGATTTTCAATCTGCGTACGGTAGGAACTTAATAATAATTGCACTATTTGTAACGCAATCGGAATTTGAGACTGGCGAACGAAAAGCGAACATCATTCGCTGAAAGCAACTAATACAGCTCTTCCAGTCATTGCTTTTGGCAACCAAAAAGCGATTCCTTGATAGCGGTAACGAAACAGCAGGAGTCAGAAATTATTTTCCGGTAACCGGAGGATGAGCTCCAAAGCCAATAATTTTAGAGTTGGAGATGAATTGGCAGGAGATTGAAAAGACTACACAACAAACTTGGAGCTATGTTACTGAGAAATTCGATATCATACACAAAACTTACCAACCTAAACCTAAAAGAGGAGCTAAATGGCAACCTAACAACAAAGTTATGGATGGGATCATTGACAAAAAAATGATGTCTAATTAGTCTAAGAAGTACAATTGAAACATGAAATCTAAACTCGGCTGACAGGCAAAAGATGTATGTACAAACGCTGTACAGAGAGAGCATGATCATGTATGCTGACCAATGCATTTGTGCAACAAAGACTAGGTGGGTAAAACCCAAGTCTACTCAAAAACGTACATAACAACATATTAATGACGTTTAAAAGGTGATTGAGAGTAGAAGACTAGAACATGGGGAGAAATGAAATGCAATGGAGGATATCACAAAGTTTATGCTGTTGCGAAACATTTTGCTGACAACTGCAGGGATTGTAGGAATTCCAACAAACTTAAAGCAAAAATGAAAGAAATGATGTTCCCCTGAATCATCTGGTTAGGCGACCGCATTCCGTGTATGAAAGCTTCACGTACAATGCAATGCAAAACTTGTTTGGTTGAGCGAATTGATATTCTCAATCGCTTTCAAAATTACAAAAAAATAGTTCTATGAATGACAATTCGGACATTTTTGCCCTGTGCAAATGAAACAGCAGGTTTCATAAGTTTTCCCATGAAGAAAAAAATGACACTGGGGACGTGCTTGATGCATACAAAAAAGTTTCTTTCCACAGGAAATCAAGAAAAAAACCGATCTAAAGTCATCCCAAAGAAGCTGAGTTCACCATCCCCTTAGGGTGGTAGTGGCCTGCCAGAGACTCCGATAACACCAGAGCTGGTGTCGCCACCTGTGACGCTTGTTGTTGTAATGGACACTAACATCCCTTGATATAATGCTGTCCTCCCAGAGAGCTCGCCCATCCAATTTGGAATTGGCACAGCTCCAAGCATACCATGGTAGATTGCCCTGTTGCAAAGCTTAAATTTTGTTCGCACCATTTTAGGCAGTTCATGACTCTGAAAATTTTGCCAACTGAACTGATCTTGGACAGACAAAAAATTGCATTGACATACAGTCGTATTAAATCGGATTCGCTTCTACATTAGAAATGGACTCTCTAACGTAGGCAGGTCCACACGCCTACGTGGTCTTTTCAATTGGCCAAGGGTACAAGCCCTGCACCAAGGTCACGGGGTGAGTGTGACAGGCGTCTGGTGCCCACATCAATTTGCGGCAATCGGTAGCCAGCTAAGAATGTAGCTGCCATGTCATCAGCTGATCCCACTAGTTTAGCGTCGTGGCAAAGCAGCAACCCTATTCCGATCTTCACAGCCAACGTTGCCACCGCCGTCGTTGTTGACTGCAGGCTGCAGTCGTTGTGTCGTCGGGGCCATCTTTGATTGCTTGACAACGGACTCGGCCGTTCGTTTCCGGTCCAGGAGCGAGGCCGCCAGGGCCCAGTAGGTTGGCACGCCGCCATGCTGGTAGAGTCGTGAGCTGCCAGCAACCAACCGATGCTCCCCCCGGTGGCGCCGTCGGCGGGCAAAGTTGTTGTATCGTGCAGGGTGCACTCCTGGAGCACCCACGGTACCAAGGTTGTTGTGTTGAGGAGTCCGTCCCATCGGATGAGGAGGTTTCCACCTCCATCGTTGCGGTGTCCACCATTGATAGAGCAAACCACCATCCAGGCCACGTAGAAACTCAAGAAGAGCTTGTTGGAGTTGGGAGTTGGTGAGGCAGCCAGCGTGGCGGCACTGGGGATGGACATTTGCTTGTGGAAGGTTGCATAGGCTGGCGTCGGTATCTCCCCATTTTGCCATTGGGCGCAAATCTGTCCAATCGTGGAGTGACAGGCCGGCCTCCTCCTTGGTTGGGGACGGCGGCGAGCATGCAACATTGTTGGATCCGAGGCACGTGGGCTTCCATCCTTTGGCACAGGAGGATCGAATACAAATAGGGCACGCTGTGTTTGTGCACGGCAACCCATGACTGGGGCCACCGAAGGTTGGCTGCCGGAACGAAACAACTTTGGAGCTCCTTCGTTTTGCTGAGTTCCTGTACCTTGATGAGACTGTGACCAGGAGGGGGGGAGTATCCCCCCATGCCACAATTTCTTGGTAATTTAATCACTGCTATCAAATGTGTTTTGCGATATCAAAATTTATCTTATCTGATCCTAAACAAATATTATTGGACACTCGTAGGAAGCCAACAGATTTCCGCCAGGATCTCGAATGATATCATCAGCCAAAAAACATATTTCAGAGCAGTTAAATTTCACGCACCCCTGATCAATCAGCCTTCAGGCCTCTCGGATGTTACTTCCAACAGTTAAAAGCAGTCTATCTTAGCATCATAATCCTATCTATCGAAACCATTTTCCGTTGACACAGCAGCAAGAAGCAAACCCAAATGAAAGATTATGAATGATACTTTCGACTTTGCACACTTTTCTCCACACACACACACACTCCTCCGCCTGCACACTAACTACACAACGTCACAACACACCCGGGTCAATCTACACTTGCCTCCTTCCTTGCTGCCGACGACAACACCAAGGTCATTATTTTCGTCCGTCCCCGGCTGACCGTCCCTGCCCATCAGTCCACTGGCTTGGCCTTACCTAGGTATCTCTCCCCGACGCAGCTCACCCGGCCCGACCGTCGCCCGCTGCGATGGCGAGCGCGGCTTGATCTCCCACAGTCGCCGCCGCTGGCTTGGCCGTCGCCCTCCGTGACGGCGAGCGCGGCCGTCTCTCTCGTGGCCACTGCCGGCTGGGCTGTTGCCCTCCCTCCACAATGGCGATCTTGATTGGCTGGTGCCTCTGCGGCTGCCGCCACCTGCAGCACCGCTCGCTGCAACACCGGGCATCTTCTCTATTAGCTTTGGTCTGCTTGTTGGTCATCCCTCGATGTGACTGCACCGCAGCCGCATATGAGAGGTGAGTACATTATTTTTGTTGTTTTTGTTGTAAAAAATTACAAACAACTTGTTTTCGACCCTCGCCTGTTGCATTGGCAGGATCCTGCTGACTTCTCCTCCTTCAGCGCCAGCTGATCGTCCTGTCCCAAAGCTTGGCGTAGAGCCGAAGGTAAGAAAGTGAGTCGGTTTATTTTTGTTTTGTATCTAAAAAAGGAACTAACGATTAACTGTTTTTCCTCTTCTTTCAGGTCGACAGGGAGGGGGCAAAGTGATTGCAAGGACGTCCGTCCTGAAATATGGTACAACACGGATGAGTGGCCGCTACGCTTTGGTTTTATTTTTTGTTCTATTTAAAACAGCAGAACTAATATCATTTTTATTGCGTAAGTGCAACGGACCGTGGAGGTACGTCAACACGCAGTCAGGATGACCCTGGAGGCAAGGGGCACGTTCGATGGGGCGAGCGGTCGTGGCCGGGGCAGATGACGTCAAGGATCAGGGGGAGAGATGGGTTGCTCCTAGGGAAATGAGGGGCGTGACAGACACAGTTGGTCAGGAAGGGCAATGGAAACAACGAGGGACGCGGTGTACGTGATATTATCTCATTAAAACTAGAGGAGTACCAAGAAATTACTTATTTGTTTGGTGTACTTCTTCTCCGCACGTGCGGT
>JALLPA010000288.1:0-16819 GCA_036939895.1 Thalassiosira exigua
CGTTTTGGCGCGTCTGTTCCCGCCAACTACTGAGCCCGGTTTGCCCAGATCAACAGTAATATCAATACAGGTATTACCTAACGATCGGACGCAAGTTTGAGCAAATGCGCTCACTTGAAATGATGGACACAGGCAAATTCTACGCCTTTGATTACCCCCTAAAGCATCCTATCTCCATATTTTTCTGAGGCCATCCTGCGTTGCAGCACTGCTAGCAGGTACAGCTAGCAAGATCACATCTGGGATCAAAGTCGATCACAGATGCCCATGCAGAAATGCGATCGTTCTTCGCCCTCGTTCTGTCTTGCTTCGTCCGCACGAACGGCAGCCGAAGACAAATGCGCAATCTCGATTGTCGACGTCCCGCCGGCACGCGAGGAAGCAGTACGGTAAGTGTGCCGATCCAAAGCAAGAGTAGGTACGATAGGCAGGTTTGCGGATCTCGAGCGAGGAATCGTAGTACCTATGTTCATTGTGTGTGCCTTACGATACGCGAAAGCATGTCATAAAGGAGGGGGCAAGGTGAGACAGATGCTCTTGAGAGCCATGTATCGCATCTGTTGTTGGATATGGTACGGTCCTGCATTGCGTTCATCTTGCTCGCGCGTGAGTGCATGCATCGAGAGTAATTTCCAAGTAAGTACCTGCGCAAAGCATACAGGTGACCTTGCATTCTTGATGCCTCGACTAATCTATTCATGGGCACGTCAATTCCATCTAAGCTTCATTGCCCATAAAAAGGCAAATGAATATTCTTATCCAAATCAAATATGGCAGGACGAAGCTTGTGTAGACAGCAGAGGGGCTTGTTCAAGCAGAACAAAGGAACCATGACGCAGTAGGTGGAGGGTAGTGATTCCACCGTATATGATATCTTAGAGAGACACGCGTAAACACAGTTGAGCATGCAGGGGCGGCAACACATTCCGGTGAGGAAGCCGCCATGTGAGAGACGACGATGTAGTAGATGGTACAGGCAATGTGCCTTATAATTTATCCTAATGATCGAGAGTATGAGACGTCACCACCATGGCGTTCCTTCCCCGTGATATTCAACTTGCATGACCCAACCCACGGGGGGGGGGAGTACATACTTATGTGGGGTAGTTGTCCAGCTTAGCCAGCTCCAACAACATGGCTAGCTCGGCAAATTGTGTATCGTTGTGCACCAGGCATCGCTCATGATTTGTCATGCCTTTCCTGGGCGGGTGGCGTTGACCCTATTCAGAGGCTATTTGTTGTGTGGGTGGATGGTCAGAAGTGCTGAGGTGCAACTTCCGTTGTTGCTGGAGTAGTTGTTGCTGAAGGCAGCGGTGGACATTGTTGCACTCTTGCTGACCTTGCTACTACAGTTGCCGTGGACAATGATGGCATCGTTTTCCATAGATTGGTTGGTCAGAGTTACAGTTTTTTTGCTGGGAATGGACAAGGAATCAATTATGTGTTGGCACATAGATTGATTATAATATGTTCCTACAGTTCACTGACTCTCAGGAATTCGGCCACTGCATTTTGTACCATCCCCTTTTACTGACCTGAGATCCAGCAGCCTTGTCCCAGTTCTGCTCGGTGCAGCCCACCTGGTACCCTGGCTTATGCCATCCTCAGGGGCACATGGCACTAGTGTGCCATTTTTCACGTTAAAACTGCAGTTCATGTGCATATTTCAATTGGCATAACATTTGGCAGCGTTGGGCACATTGTTCCGCACCTGCTGCTACACAGGGAATGCATGAGGCAGTGGAATCGCACCACCTGTGGCCGGTTGTTGCATCCATTGGTTTTCGCACACTCCACATCCACAAAAATTGTTGCTTCGTCTGCCTCCGTATTGTCCCATTCCATGTCCCTGTCTGTGCCCTTTATGTCCTCCTACACTATAGGCGCCCCTCTGACCACGGGCTTGTTAAATATCCATTCGGAGGTGAGGGGGTGTATTCTGGGGAGGTGACACGTAGGGCATGGGAGATGGCACATATGCCGTGCCCCCTTTGACACTGTTTGACCATGATAGTAATGTTGGGAGGCTGTTCCCTTATTGCTGCTGTATCATATGTTGTAGGTGCTGTTGAAGTTTGACGTGAAGTTGGGCCACATCTTCTCGGCTTCGTCAAAGTCGTTCCACTCAAGGATGTCTAGAGGGAACATGTCATTGAGGGTGATGGCTGTCTTGGCTTTATTCAGGAGCTGGCTGACCACATAGGTAGACTTAGCCATCAGCACAATGGTGAAGCATTCTTCGAGGCAATCCCAGAGCTCTTCAATGGATTGGTTGACACTCCAGCCCTCGTTGAACCTATTGTTGTTTTCATTTTTTCCCTCGGGGGTTGGTGACACCATAGACATTGAGTAGGCCTTGGATGATGACATGATGGTCCAAGGTGATATTGTATTCCATGACCCCCAGGTTCATGGAGTGCTTCCCCCACTTGTATAAGCGGGGGATGGCGCTGTTGAGGGTGTTGATAATGGCATACTATATGTTTCATTGGCTCGTAAAGACAGCATTGTTCACTGCCCATAGGACACGGGCTACATACACAGCATTGGAGTCGAGTGCAATGCCATGGGCATTGTTCATTTGGGGCCGAGTACAGGATTGGCATGCCATCTCAAGACTTTCCAAGTGTGCGTATGAAAGAGTGTCATTTATTCGGCCATGCCCCTGAATCCATGATGGAGGGAGTGTGCCTTGGGGATCCTCTTGTAACACTTGGTGAGGTAGTGCTTGACGACATAGATGTTCTTGCAATTGGGGCAGAGTGCAAGGGTCAATGGTATCTCAATGTACTCCTTTGCCTCTTCGTAGGAGACTACGTTGACTGCCATTGTTGTGGCACTCTCTCACATTGACGGCGGCGTCACGCGTAGGGACATCTCTTGTGGATGGCCTCAGTGATCTTGCAGTTGTTCACGGGGTCAACAGCTTACTCAATTTAGATTCTCAACATCTGTTGAAGAGGCAACGGAGAGAGCAAAAATTGAGTGTCATCAAGAAATATGAGCTCTGACGGAGCTCAGGGTTTGAGGGAGCATGTGAGGTTACTCGGACTGCGACAGGCACGAGGACAAGTTAAACAACAACAACAACGTGTGGCGCTGGGTAGTGTCATGTCGAGTGTATCAGGCACTGTGTCCATTGGGACATTAGTTACATCACACGAAACTTGGATAGCTCTTGCTGCTCTGGTCATGCACATGGAATTTCCAACAAAAATACTACGCATGGATGCTGCAACGTTTTCAGTAGCTCTTTTGAGTACTGGTTACTGAATGATGTCTATCTGCTATAACTCAGTATGTTGGAGTCCTATGTGTGTAACTTTGGGGCACTTTACAAGATCGGGGGATTTGGGTAATCATCAAGACCGCCAGTGCACATTTTTTTTATTTTACTCCTGCATCCAATGGGTCAATTGTAATATTATGGTGCACTCATGAATTATGTTGTATGCTTGTGGATTTTGTTGAAACTTCAGGCCACAGGCACAGAAAGATATTTCCGTTTCCCTTTTGTCCCCTTCCTTGTATCACATCTGATACTGCACATTTGGGTTTGTACTGCTGCTGTTCTTTGGGATATATTTGTGGATTCCCCATAGTCCTCTTAGAGCTCTTGTTGCATGTTCTACTTGCAATGTGAAGCATCTCAAAGTATTTTTCTTCACTTTTTGTAAGTGTCATCCCCTCCTTTTTACCGAGAAAGCACCATAAGGTACCACATTGCCTTAGAAAATATGATCCGCTTGTTTTTGAAATTAAGACACCTTGTGTTTTGAAGGCCACTTCCAAGGGCGTCTTGTGTTTTAAATAGTGTGTTTTCAAATTATCTTACCTTTTATGCCCTTTTTCATAATTAATGTTCAATGTTTCAAGAAGGCAAAACTTAATGAATTTTCAATGTTTTTGAAAACACAAACCCCTCTATTTCAAATACCAAGACGCCTTGCGTTTTCAGAGCATGATACAAAAACGCCTTGCATTTTGCACAGGTATATGCATGTTCTGAGGCAACTTGGGTACTCATGCCCTTCACCACGATATGAACGGCACATATCATCACTTGGAATGTGATCTATCATCTTGCTCTGGAGATTTGTGCTGCAACCTACAGGCGTGGCAGCTCCAGAGTAAGATGACAGGTGGTCCCATAAGCAAAATATGATACCAGGGTACCTCCCCCCCCACATCGACCCAAAACTATGGCCGATGAACTTCAGTGTTGCTCCAGTTGCAAGGAGATAATGTTTGTGCAAAAAGTGACGGTTTCTCGGGGGAAAGGTAGATAATGCTCCCCGCTCCATGGGTGTTTTTCATGCTCAATTGCCGTGGAACATCCCCCCCTCTTTATTTACTCATCCTTGGAGATCCGAATGGGGTGATCTCAGGTGTAGGGGTTGTCGGTCCCTGTATAAGTACATAGGAATCAGTATGTTTGTGATGATCCTCCGTGGCCATTGGCTGCCGGAAACATCACAGTAGCTTTGTGATCCTCTTGTTAGATACCCGAGGAGGGACCTAGTCTCCCTCTGAAAGCCGCTTTAGACTGACCCAGTCACTTTCTACTACTGAATAAAAATGTTACTATAGTGTAAATATAATTATTACTATCAACTGTAGCAGCTAAGCTCAGTCAATATATTATCTGCTAGCAAATTCTTACAACCATCCTACAAACACCTTTTTCTTATTACCACTTCTTATTTTTACACAGTAATTTTTATTACAAGCAAGATTTCACATTTAAATAGCAAATTATCACCTGAAAAATCACCGTTAAAACGTCCATATTATTTGAATCCACGAAGCCAACAGACAGGGAAACGGCCAACAATTCAAATTGTGCAAACAATGCCAAAGATCAAAATATAGACTTTAACTACCTATTTCCTACGTATAATCAGTTAAGAAGAGGAAGGATTCCGTTACTAATTTTACATACCAGCGTTCGCCCGCCCACAACTAAAACGCCGTCGCTCGCGCGTGTCCATTCCCACCCCCCACGCTGCCGCGCCCACGCCACAGGCCGGCCACAACAACATTGAAGCCAAAGTTCATTTTCACTTCTCCATGTTGGTCATCACGATCACAGGCACGGCCATGGCCTGGCCTGTTGCGACAGGCACAACCTACTTTGCAGCCAGTACCTACCCAGCCTCCTATCACTGCCCCCCAGCTCCCCACTGACAAAGTGGCATCCGTTCTCCATCGGCTCCAGCTGATCGTCTCAACCAACCTCTTTCCCGAAGGATGCGTCTCCGACTCTGAGTTAAGGTAATTTTGATTATTATGTACACCCCCCCCCCTGTTGCTTGATCACTACGTCTTTGCCGCGATCGACCTTCACTTGATGAGGTTGCTAAGGTGAGAGAGGGGAACAGAAGGAGCAGTTGGGATGGCGGAAGGAGACGGGAATACGGGCGGGTGAGTTTATGATGAACGTTCTCTGCCCTCCTCCCGCCGCTCGCTCACCTCTTCCTTGCTTCTACTTACACTCGTTCCACATCCACAGGCTGATGAGGGAAGAGAGGGGTGCAGAAGGAGGAGGGGGAGGACAGGAGAGCAGCTGCAGGAGGGTTTGGGTGGCGGCAAGTAGGTCCAGCATCCAACACAAACACACATGGGTGAGATTTTAGGAGGCACATTCTTTCCCCCCCTTCGATGCTAAATGTGGAAATGTATACGGGTGAGTTTTATTTGTACGAGGCGCGTCTCCCCCCCCCCCTCGTTGCTTGCTCACCTCTTTCTCATGCTCTGTATCTATTTGTTCCACAGCCACAGGTTGCCCTGGGAAGAGAGGAAGGGGGTGGTCGGGCGCAGCGAGCGGAGCAAGGGCGTGGCAAGGGGAGGTGGAACTACATCTGATGCACGATCGATACTTCTCCAAATTGCTGCATCGGACTGTCTACATTTAGGTTGCGCTGCTTTAGAGGGGGCTAGTTTTACCGCAATCGTAATATGTAAAATCTAATAAATTTCACCTTTCGACACAAAACATGTTAGCGTGTAAAAATTAGATATTTTCAATAAATTGGTTTTCATTTTGATATCAAATAACTTTGATCAACGTTAAATTTAGAATATTTACTGTCCAATCTAGAATATTCACGGTCGGGGCGGGGGGAGTGATTTGTAAATTAGTTGGATTTGCTCTTGGGGTTTGGAAACTGATATCAAATATTAGAATTAACACTAAGAATAGGAATTCAGTTTAAGGACTTGTACTTTGAAAGTAAAATGTACAGTAAATAAACTGATGTCAATCTATAACGGCTTTCAGAGGTCAGGGATGGACCCTCTGTTAGGAGGGGTCTATCATATCAGTGAGGATTTGCCTTGTGTGGGGTACAGGGCGCTAGATGTTGCCATGAGTATGGATCCTTGCAATGCACCATCATTGTTGTCAATGTATCGGAGCAGAGCAGCTTGAGGTGCAGTTAGTCTTGTTTTTTTGTTTGGTTGGTTTGGTAGCGGTACTATGCACTACCGGCGGACGTCATGGTGGCCTGATAGTTGGACACGTTCATATACTTATAATATATAGAAAATGATACAAGGGCTAGACATGCATCTTAAGTCAAGGGGCCATTTTTTGTGGCAACTGAATGCCCCGAGAGGATCCATGTAATGCATCTAAAGATTTCAGTTGCATGTGTGTTACCCATTTGTCACTTAGCCCACAGTTCTGTCAACTGGGTTCACCTTCATGTAGTTGTGTGTGAATCACTACTTCAAGACCATCATCATGTTCACCTCAAAGAAGGCTCCAGCAGAGCAGGCCACATTACTGTCGTTGATTTGTTGCCATCCAATTGGGAAGTTGATCATGTGGGCATTGGGGACAATGGCAAACTGCTCCTTCCACAGCCCCGTGTATAGCATACAGCGAGGCGTTAAGCTCTCATGTGCTGGTTCCTCACCTTTTTCAGGAAGAAGTTCTCGATATGCTTCCTCTCATTGTATAGCACTCTCAGTTTTTTCATATAAGGCAAGTGCGAGTGAAAGGTACAAGGGGTCCGATTGGTGACCACTAGGCGCACGCGTGCACAGATCGGGTGTTTGATGGCTGTTCGTATGTTTTCGATTTTTTGAATTTTCCCTCCCAGACGTCCATCGGTCAACTAGGTCAATCGTCTATCATCAGCCTCCCCTCCACTGTCGTGATGGGTTGCACGTTTTCTCATCGTTTCTTGGATCTCAGCGTTCTCGCTTCTTGGGGAGGGGTTGTTGTGGAAGATTGTCGCCTCCTTCATCATTTTCGAATTTGAAAAATAAAAATCGATAACATTTGAACATCCACGATGCGTGTGTGTGTGCCTAGTGGTCACCAACCGGACCCCCTGCTCATTTTCCTCATGCCTGCCTTAGGTCTTGCAGCAGCCACTGGAGGAGGCCATGTGCATCCTCCACCCCCACCCAGAAGCAGAGCCGACGTTAGGTTGGACCCAAACTTGTCTAGGCGCTGGCTGTCCTTTCCAAATAATCTGCCAACCAGTGGCCCCAAGAGCAGAGAGACCTGGGCCAGGTAGGTGACAACACCCACATAATGGGGTCCTTGATGTACCCCAGCCTGTCTGATAGGGAGAATAATACATACAAACACTTTCTTGTGGCGGCGGCTCCTCTCTAAGACTCAAAGTTATCGAGCTGCCTTTTGGCCAATTTGTTCCCTCCCCATCATGGCACCCTCTCTGCCAAAACTCAAGTTGCGAGTGTTGTGACAAATCAGAGTTAGCAAAAAAGCGTGCTTCCTGCCGTTCCATCACTGCAAAAATGGCGCGTTGCGGTCCAAATCAGCTTTCACAGGATTTTTAGGAGCACATGCCTGCAGAATTTAGACTCCAAATTGGACGATTTCGGTTCTATTTACACTTATTTTTGATCAAATAAGGCAAAAATATTGATGATTGGGTTCCGCTTCAGTCACGGTAGCACGACAGTGCACCTCGCTGTGTGGGAGTCGAATGTTTTCTCGCTTCTCTAAAAGTGTCTATTGTAGAAACATGGTCTTGGATGGAAACGGCTTTCTGAATATTTTCTACTGAGGAATCAATAAGATTTTCAAAACTGCTTTCGGTGGAGTGACGAAAAGCATCAAAGAAAATGCCCCATCAGCATAAAAATTTAAGTTCTTTTATGTATTCAATCGCGGCAACGTCAAGTTTCGATCAACGTATTAGAACATGAAAATTGTCGTTCTGTTATTTTCACCATTTTAACAACTCTAACAATCATCCACAGCTATCGTAGTTTTTGTCATTCATATCTTAGGGGCTGTCTTGGCGCGCCGATGTCAAGCAGGAAAAATGCAACATCGCACAGATTTTTTTGATTTTGAATATTCTCGCAACTCGCCAATCATTTTTTTTAATTTTCATACTTTTTATTTTTTGGCGTTCGCCATTTCATGGTGAATTTTGGCAAAAATTCGCAAATAGAACAGAAATCTGTGCGGCCGCTCAGATGTTTGAAACTGCAAACCGATTTTTATGCACACATCTTTCCTTGGTCATTATTTGATGACACACATGTAAATTTGACTGCGTGTCATTGCACTATATTATGTAGAGTAATACTAAAGCAAGCAGCAAGCGTTGTTTTTGCGTGCCGGCCCGTGCCATCATTTTTTGTCTTCGGGAGTAGACCAACACTACATGGAACAGCCAGCGGACGAAAATACATAGAATTCTATCTTGAATACAGATGGGTGTCTTACTAATGACGTTATCAGACCAAATAGATTTTCTGCTCTGCCAAAAGAGAGCACGTAGACCAAATAACGGGCAGATTTTGACGCGATTTATTTTTTCTACTTGCTTGTTTGGAGCGCCAAGACCACGCCTTTTTTCATGTAGAAATAGGTATTGTTCCTATGTCAAATCGAGTTCACGAACGGTAAGTGCATACCTAGGTACCATACATCTACCACACGATACTACACACATTGCCATAATCTTCTTTAAACGAGGTAGATACCTCAGTTCGTATTACCATATCGCCACCATAATCTATCGATACTTACGTACAATCAAACGTAAAAAATTCTGATATGTATTGCTAAATATTCGCGGGTTGAGGAACAACATCAACATGAACCCGCAACGACGAAAGTGGTCGATCTTCCCATCCCAACTCCCTTTTAAACAGCTCTAACCTTCTATTGAAGCTTGGATTTGGGGGACAGTTTTTTTCATGGCGCTTTCATATCCCTATTCCCGGTCTCAACTTCCAATCAGACGGAAATTTGTGGCCAAGCCGGCTCGCCCGCGACCAAATTTAACAACTTGATGCTGACTTCGTTGACAGACCCGACCACCGTGTGTAGCTGCTTGCGCACACCACGCTCGCACTACACATATTTTTTATCGACACAAAAACCTTTTTGACAGTTAAAAGTTAAATTTTGAAAATTTCGACCTGGCCAACTTTTGGCCGAAAGTCGGCGAGTCGGCCGGCCAACTTGGCCGAGTCAGCCAGCCGACTTGGCCGCGATTTGGCCAACTTTTGGCTGACTTTTGGCCATTTTTTGGCCAACTTTTGGCCGAATCAGCCACTCAGCTGCCCGATTCATCCTCAACTTGGTTCGATGTGTTGCTGACCGTCGTCCTTCCCAAAGAATCGGCCACCAGCGGCACCATGAGCGGACAGACCTGGCCCAGGTAGGCGGCAACAGCCACCTAGAGATCATGGGGTCCTTAATGTACCAGAGCCTGTCTGATAGGGAGATGAATACACCGCAGATAAAGTAGAGTCAGTCAGTCAGTAAAAGCACCGCCTTGTGGCGGCGGCTCCTCTCTTTGTCAGCCGAAGAACAGGCTTTTTTGCATAAGTAAAAAAGATATGTAAGCTCCTCCGTGTCACACCGGCACCGCTGTGCCGTTTTGGTGCCATCAAGGAGCTAGATTAGAGCGGCGGGCGGATGGGTTCTATCGCATCGCGCCGCGAGGCGAACAGGCTATCGGTTAGCATAGGCATTTCAATGTAGGGAGAAAACTCGGGCGGAACGCTCAGAAATATTACAACACCCGTTTAAATGTTTAAATAATGTGATATTGGACTCAAAAGCGCCCCCAAAGCCAAAATTTCCATCCTGCGCGCGTTGCGAATCGACCCCCCCCCGCCCCGCCCTCCTCTAGAGAGGTAACTACCTACCGACGCAAAAGAGACCCATCTGCGCTCCGCCGCGACGCCCCCCCCTTCCCGGCGGACCCCCTCATCCAGGCAGATCGGGGCGTGGGCCGCGGCCGCGCCTGTTGGTCAAGGTGCGTTCCTGTCGCGTGAGGGGCTGCACCGGTGCACGCGCGTTCGGGCGGTGACGTTCGCGGGACCAGGCGGGGGTGCGGCGCGCAGCGCGGGCGACGGCGATGGGCGGAGTATGCGATCAGTGATGCCTAATGTATGGATGGAATCTCGAGCGCGCGTGCCCGGCCTGAGACGGATCGGCACATTTGCGTTCTAGGGCGGCGACCCTCGTTTCATCGTATGAATCGGTGTTATTGAGGTCTATTGCCGTAATTGTTGAAATCCTGAGAGACACATGGTCATATTTCCGTTCTAGGGCGGTGACCCTCGTTGCCTTGCACCCCCTGGAGTCCAGTCTGAGGCAACTCCAAATGGACAATTTTCAGGTGTGAAGTGAAAAATATTATTTTGAAATACAAATTGGAAACCTCTTGGAAACTTTTGATGAAAGCGGCTTGGAGAAAAATTTCGAAGGATAACTTGACTCAAAGCAGACAAAACAGTGAAAATGAAGCTTGGTGCGATGCCCCTCATGGGCTTTGCACCTTCTCTTTTTTGCTTTTGTCACTCGTTTGAGCCAGTGCGGCAAGCGCTGTGTGTGGAGGAGTGCTATTGGGAACAGCGTGAAACAGCAGGACGGAGTGTCTCTTGTTTGATCGTATGAATATTGATTTATATTTGTGTCATATTATTTTTATTTTCGATTGTTATTAACCCACATCCCACTCGAATATTACCCGAACAAACAATAATTTCATATCGGGGACTTCAGCAATGGACCAAAAAATAGTCAACCCAGATGGTGTGGTCACGGGAGGGAATTCACCAAGTGGCGAAGCGGCTGGAACTGGGCATGGAGATGCAGATTTTCAACAGCAGGATGGCGGAGATGACAATGACGATGGGTCTGAGGCAGACGACTTCTTAGGCCATGATTTTGATTCGTCCTCGGGTTCATTCTTTTCGGACGTCGTGACCAGTGATGGATCATTTGTTGCATCGGACCTCGATGATAGCTCCTTTGGACTCAACATACCATCGACTGCCCCCACCTATGCCGACGGAGAATTCGAGGACGACAAGGCAGACATGATTGCGAAATTGATGAGGGAACATGCCAGTCTAGTGACCTCGTCGTTGGTGGGGAGATCGTCCCTGATCCAGAGCATCACGTGGCTGAGTCGCCACGTGCCGGGGTGCGTCCTCAAAATGTTGCTGAAGTCGGTTCAGCGCGCGCGCCACGCTAGGTTGAATGAGGAACGGCAACGGAAGAAGCACGAGCTTCCAGATCAAAAGCAAGAGAGGAGTTGCACGGAAGGGAGCGACGAATCGACCAAATCGCCCAATCAGAAGGGTCCGTCGGCCCGGACCCTGGCCCGATCTCCGTCGCTCACGATCGCGGACAAAGTCCTTCCCATCACGAACCTACACGAGAGCGCGCTGCTCTTCGTGGACATGAGCGGCTTCACCAAAATATCGACGACGCTGGACGTAGAAAGTCTGTCGAACGCGATCAACTCGTACTTCCAAATGATCGTGAACGAAATCGCGTCGCACGGGGGGGACATACTCAAGTTCGCTGGCGATGCCATATTCGCCGAATGGAAGGTGTCTCGTCGCAAATTGGGCCACGGCGCGGATTACTGTGTCATGCTCGCGGCCAACTGCGCCGCGTCCATTGTCGCCAATTGCTCGGATTACGCCGTCTTGTCCAAGCCTGTCGGGTTCACGCCGGAGTCGAAGAGGACCACGTTGGTTTCGAAGGCTTCCATCCAGTCGGAAGAGTCGATTCAAACAGGAGCCACTTCAGAAACAGGGGTTGAGATAGAGGGAAAGCCAAAGCCATCGGACAGACTTTCTGCTATGATGAGAAGGAGGAGAAGCTCAGGATCAGTGGGCGATGTGGTTACTCTGAATGTCAAATGTGGTTTGGGCGTGGGTCATATCGTGGGCATTCACGTTGGGGATGACACCTCTCGTCGAGAGTTTTTGATTTTGGGTGCGCCGATTGATCAGGTCGCGAAAGCGGAAGGCGCTGCCAGTCTCGGCGAGGTGTTCGCGTCGCCAGAGGCAGCACAGTGTTTGGCAAAATCGGGAAAAATAAGGGGAGATTGGGAAGCGTCCGTCAAAGAAGGTCAGCCGGTGCAAATCGCGAACCGTCGCGAGCAATTCTTCTTCGGGGGGAGAAGAGCATCTCGCAGGGAGAGCTCCATGTCATGCGAGGCGGAGTCCTTGCTTCTCTGCTTGGACGATTTGAACTCCGCGGAGCTGCAGTGGCTGAGGAAAAAACTATCTCTTTACGTTCACCCGGTGGTCGTAAACGACGAAAACCAGGGCGGCGCGCCGATGAGGCAGAGGTCCGACCGCCAAAGGCACCTCGCGGAAGCCGAGCTGAGAAATGTTTACACTTGTTTCATCACCCCCCTCATCGAGTGCAAGTTGACTGGCGATATGGATAAGGACGAGAAGCTGTTCAGGTTATTGAACGATATTATGAACGTGACAACCAGGGAATTGGATCAGGTGCAGGGCCATTTGAGGCAGTACATCATGGACGACAAAGGCCTCGTTTTGATTTGCACCTTCGGCCTCCGGGGGAGCACCTTTCCGAACATGATTGCTCAACGTGCGGTGCCCTTTTCCCTTTCCATTCACGAGGCGTTGGAAGAAGAGCTTGGCGTTAAAAACAAAGTTGGGGCAACCTTTGGAAAAGTGTACTGCGGCGTCGTTGGAGGCTTGGAGCGGCACGAATTCGCAGTTTTGGGTCCGTCGGTCAACCTCTCGGCCCGGTTGATGGCATCCAAAAACAACCCAGGCGTGTTGGTGGATAGAAACGTCCGTCTGCTCACCAGCCAAGTGTTCTTCAAACCCCTCCCTCCGGTCAAGGCGAAAGGCTACGACGATCCTGTCCCTATTTTCGTCCCTATTAAATCCACCACAGACAACAAATGGGGCCAGGCGGAGAAGAATTTCGTCGGCAGGGCCAAGGAGATAAAGAGTATTATGCAAGAAGCAAAGGACATGACGTTCCATGGCAACGTTTCCAAAATGTTGTTCATTTCCGCCGTGTCAGGAACGGGGAAGAGCACGTTGATGGTGCAGGCGACCGAGTGCGTCAGAGCTATGATGAAAAAGCTGACGAAGAGAGGTATCATCACTCGGAACGTCAGCCGGGAAGGAGATTCAAGGGTACCATTTAGGTGAGTGGCATCCCCCGTGCCGAACTACCAGCTTTGCTCTTTCGTCGCTCATACAGATTTTATTTGCAAATCAGTCTGTTCCGTTCGATCTTCAAAGATATCTTGTCTCAGGTCCGTCACGAGGACGAAGAATCTCAGGCTTCGAAACATAGAACGTCAATGACAGACTCAGACGAATTTTCCATCAGCGAACACTGGGATGCTTTATCGTTGAAATCGCAGTCGACTAAAAGCAGTACGATGAGCACTGATGCGACAAGGTTTCGATTCATATGTCAGGAGCTGAATGCTCCCCCAGAATTCATAGACGTTGTCGGTAAAAAATTGCTCGGTCTGCGGGAGAGAGGTGCTAACAGTACAGGCGCAAACGCAAAGCCTCCAGACCTGCAGAAAATCGTTGACTTCATGGCAAATGCATTCATTCGCTGTACCAAACAGGCCAGTCTGGTTATTCTGGCCCTTGATGACGTTCAGTGGATGGATGAGATGTCTTGGAAAGTAGTTCAAACAATCTTCGAGCGTGGGAGGAATGTTCTCACCCTTTGTGGCTCTCGCCCACCATCGTCGAATCCATTGTCTGTGGATCCTAATTTCTGGTCTGATCTCCAGGGTCAACTGAAGGAAGATGGAAGGTACTCCGAATTGAGCCTGGCTCCCTTCAACGAGGTCGAAGTTAAAGCGATGATTGCTAGCTCTCTCAATTTCGAAGTGAATGAAATCGATAGCAGCTTCAGCCGCAATGTTCTAGCGTCATCTGGGGGGATGCCTCATCATTTGAGCTACGTCCTGGATTCAATAAAGAGGAATAATCTTTCCGTTAGGTTGGAGAATGGCATGGTCGGAATGAAAGCTTCCATTGAAAGCGAAAACAAGGTTTGTGATGTCGCCATTCATAATCCCTTTGTCTCCTTGCTCGTCTCAATTCTTATTCATTTCCCTGCATCTTCAGTTGGGATTTGGTTCTGTTGGAGAAATCCTTCTGTACCGATTAGATGCCCTTGATTCTTCAGTCCGGACAGCACTCAACCTTTCCGCAGTCCTGGGAACTGAATTTGAACTCCTAGATGCTGGACTAGTATATGAAGAAATGTTCAACATTGATGATTCGAATCGCTCAGAGGCAGCTATGACACTTCGAGCAGCCTTTGACGTGGCAGTTGAAGAGGGAATTATCGAACAGTCATATGTTTTTGGAGAGGACAATGTCGACGAAGAAGACATGGACGATGATTTTGCTCAACCGCTTCAAAGTTCACTTTGCTTAAAAGGGCGCAAGGCACATCCATTTTATACTGAAAACCGCAGGTAGAGTACACGCATCCTGCTGAAACCATTGATCTGCATGACATCGCTCACTGATATTTGACAATAACCGCAGGCTGCGGTTTACGCATGACTCGTGGAAAGTTACTATTCTAGGCCTGATGATGGATGAGAGGAAGCAACAAATGCACGAGAATGTTGCCACCTTGTTGGAGAAAGAATTGGACACGACTCGCGACGAAGACGATTTTGGGAGTCGAATTCGCATATTAAAGCATTGGAAGTTGAGTGGAAACTTCCCCAAAGCTGCCCTTAGCGCACTTGATGTCGGAGGCGAGCTCATGCTGCTTGGATTGAATTCACAAGCGATACTATTGTTTGATGATGCCCTGGGCATTTTGATAAATCTCTCGGATGATGCTATTGATTCAGAAACATTTGGAGGCATCGGCGCATCAATTTTAGATGCCATTGGCGCCCCTGAATTGGAGTATTTGATCAAGTTGAACATTGCCAAGGGCAAATCATACAGCACACTGCGGAAGCCAGTGGAAGGTGCTGCAGCATATCAGAGCGCACTTGACGTGAGTTGATATGCCCAATTTCTCTCGATTTTTTTGTATTTCTCATATTTGCTCCTTCTGGTACTCTGTGTCCAGATACTGAACGACACTCCTTGTGCAGCCGATGATGATTTTGACAGAAGTGTGTCTTTTCCAATATTCAGCGGCCTCTTTCTTACCCTCAAGATGGGAGCTATAGAACAAGATGAGGAATGCAGCTACGAGAAAGACTTGTGCAAAAAGTTTGTAGAGCAAGCACGGCTGAACGGAGACCCCGTGCACTACGGGCGCGCCTTGGCAATGGAGGCAGAAACGCTCGGAAGATTGGGTAACTTTGAGCAGGCACTCGAAGTCGTGGAACGAATAAAAACCATATACGACATTGAGTCGCAGCATGCCGCAATTTGCAAAGCATATGGGAGTGACCGGGTAGCTCAATCCTTCGCGCACAGCGTCAATTTCAACAGTGCTTTGGGGAGAATTCAAGCGGCTCTGGATGTATGCGACTTTATCACAGAAGAAGTTGTGCCAAGGTGCAATCCGAAAAACATTCACAACACATTTTGCCTCGTTTACGCGGTCATCATATTTCTGAAAGATAATGGATTTCCTGCAAAGGCCCGAGATGTATTCCAGACAAGAGTGGTTGATCCATTTCAAGAGCATTTTGGACCGGGAGGAAGCACATACTCGCGACCGATGTTTGAGCCAATCCTCACCATACTTGAGCTTCAAGCAGAAGAGGACGTGAGCACTGAGAAGATTGAGCAATACACCGCGTGGACACTGGATGAGGAAAGTTTTGAAAAGAAGCTGGCTTCTTGTGAGATTGCTTGGGCTGCATTTTCTGCGAGCCCAAAAGCTGTGCTTGGAGAGATATGTTATGAATTGGCCAAGAGGCAGGTTGCAGTTGAAAAAAGAAAGTGTCTGATAGATAAGGCGCTCTGCCTCATGGGGCAGTCCGTCAAGGCTACCGCGAGTGTTCCTTACTCCAACATGTTCTCAAAGAAGAAGGTCAGCATGATTGAGGAATATCGGGAAGAAAACAGGCTGGAATAATTACAGTTCTAGGTTCATATTCGTCCCCAGCATGATTCTATGAATAATTTACGAAAGAGATTGCATGAATTGCGTCTGCCTTGAAGTCACATTAAGGAGCTAACCACTGTAGATTTGAGAGATCGAACATCGAAGATCGAACTTTTTAAAGCCGAGGTTTTGTCCTTTTTCGCCTGTGATCGAGAGGCGCCGAGCTCAATCGAGGAGGGGTGTCCACACTCAAACGTGACCTCAGATCACAAATCGAACTTTCTCAACGAAAAAACAAGCGAAACCATGCCCATATTCAAGTGCTTTGTCCCCTGAGCCAAACGGTCACAAGAAAATTGGCGAAAAGTCGCGACTCGGATTCAAACCGAGATCCTAGTGATTGCCGGTCACTTGCTATGAAAGAGGGGATGCAACTTACTGTAACGAATGTAACAGGTTATGAGCTCAACAAGAACAGAACATCGTTGCATGACGGCCGTGGGACTCTGGACGCTTCGCCTG
>JALLPA010000289.1:0-16812 GCA_036939895.1 Thalassiosira exigua
CGAGGTTAAAAGTCCCCGTAGTTATCGAGAATTAATTCCGCTGATTTCGGTTGTGCGCATTCCTCTCCAAACATACGGTAGAGCGAGACCGTGCGCCCAAAATGAGGCGGACACAAGTCTCAATGCGGTCTAATTTAGGGTGGGTGAAACGCGCGATCGAAATGTGATCGTGAAACTTTGTCCGTTCAATCAAGTTCATCGCCCGCGCGACCTCTTTTGACCCTGCGGCGTAGAAATATTAATTCCACCGTATTTTTGTAGAAACAAATCGGTCCCGCGCTACTGGGGCGGCGGACAGGCGGGGCAGTTTTTTTATAAGAACTACATAGGAATTCATAGTTCTACAGAAAACGATCCGCAGGGTCAAAACTCAAAACAGGTCGCGCGGGCGATGAAAGTGCTCTTTCATTTCCATTCTAATATTTTGTATCAATATTTACCTCGCGCAAATAAGTAAATCACCTCGGTGCCTGGAGTCATGCGAGCTCCCTAAATTCCGTTAGCTCGGGCGGCGAAGTCGAGCGAGAAACAGTCCGACCGCCGCCGAACGGTTCCGCGCGCATTTTCGATTTCACAATCAATCGCAAGCGAGCGCGCGAATGAAGCATAGGATCGCGCCTGCGCGCGCGCCCGCCGATCTTCCTCGCTCGCCAAGTTCGTAAGCGAGCCGCGCCGAACTCAGCTAAGGGCGAACGTTATCATCTCCAAATGCAGTACATTAATTATAAAATGATAACCCAGAAACAAAATTTACCCCATTTTATCAAAAAATATCTGTCTAGTAAATTAATCTCGACAATGTAATTATTTCTTGCTGTCAACACACGTAATTAAAAAAAGGTTTGAGTTCTCAAAATAATGATGTCAAATACAGTTGTTCTGTTTTGGTAATAATTCCGTCGTAAAATATCAACGTATTTTTATTCCCAGTGATATACCCCGACGAAAGCCGCCGAACTCGTCCGGCGTGGAAATCAAATCTTTGCGCCCGCCCGCCTTACGAACCTACGGAGCAGCGGCGGCCCTCTTCGCCCTCCGAGGAACGAGCAGGGCCCCCCCATGGACGACGTCCCCCCCTCCTCCTCCGGCGGCGGCCCTCCCCCTCCCCCCCCTCCGCTCCCTCCTCCTCCCGGAGGGGGAGGCGGGGGGGACGGGGACGGGGCGCCCCCGCCGGGCGACGCGAACGACGGCGGCGCGAACGACGCCGGGAGCGGGGAGGGCCCCGCCGCGGGGGGGGAGGGGATCCCCCTCCCCCCGGGAGGAGGTCGCGGCGGCGACGGAGGAGGCGACGGAAGCGCGACGACGCCGCGGTCGCACCAGCGGCGCCAGCGGGGACGGCCGGTCGAGCAGCAGCAGCAGCGGCAGCGGCAGGGCCAAGGCCAGGGCCAGGGCCAGCATCCTCGCGACCGCGGCCAAGGACGGGGACGAGGCCGAAGCCGGGAGGACGGCGGCGGCGAAGGCGAAGGCGAGGAGGAGGAGGAGGAAGAGGAAGCGCGAGATGCCCTCGTCCCCCCCTCCCCTCCCCCCCAGATCTTGCGGCTCTGGAGCGACGTGACCGACGGCCTCGCGCGGCATCAGACGGGTGAGTTAACACCGACGACTGTCTCCTCCTTCGGGACGCGGACCGCTCTTTCGCGAGGAACCCCCCCCCCCCCCCTCGCCCCCGTTCGGCTTCGGACCGACGGAAGAGCGAACCCGATCCGCCCCGCCGAGCGCGTCGGGGGACGGCGAGGGTCGTTTGTTCGAACGCGCGCTTTTTCTCCCCGTGGTCCCTACCCCTCGCGCGCCCCCGAGGCCGCCGGCCAGAGGTTCCGGCGGCGGCGAGGCGGGGGAGGGGGGGAGAGGGGTCCGACGTCCCCCCCCCCCTCCTCGGATCTTCCCGTCGCTTTTTTCCGGGGGTACAAAAATTTCGATTCGGCCGAGCCCGGAAGATGCGGCGCCGGCGGCGGCCGCGGACGACGCCCCGTCCCCGTCGCCGAGGGGCGCGAGGGCCGGGAAAGTCGACCTGGAAAAACGGACGTTTCGTTTTTGGGGCGCGGGCGCATTTGCCTTGGTGTGCGTGCGTCTTGGCTTCCGGATGCGAGGGCCCCAGCCCATCGCGGGGTTCGGGCCTCAGCGTGGGAGAGCGCATTGCCCAAGGGCTAATGGCGGCTTCGACTTTCTCGACGCCTCTCCGAGGGCCGACGGGACGCCGGACCGCGTCCGGGGTCGGGGAACGCTTCGACCTTTTCCGGCGGCGCGCCGGCCTCGTTCGTCCCCGATGCCTTGACGAGGGTGCGGGCGCTCGCGCGGCTGGAACTGCCGAGGAAGCCTGAAGCAGGGTGCACCTTTGCCGCGAACGCGCACCTAACTTCTTGATAGTTTCACGAGCCAGCTCGGATTCCGGGCTCATTTTTCGCGTTGCCATCGCCCCCCCTCGAAATCGTCCCTATGCCCTCTCACCGTCCGCTTCGCCTCGGCCCGTCGCGAAACGAACGTCCCTCGCAAACACAGTCGTCTGGACCAAGGCCGTGGACTCCCTCGAGTCCGCGCGCGCCCACCTCCGGACCTCCCCCGACGCCCGCCAGTTCGTGGACGCGCGCATGACCCAGATCGTCTCCATCCTGCTCGAGCAGCAGCCCATGAAGATCGGGCAGATGGAGAAGGACTGCGTGGAGAAGTCGGTCCGGTGCGCGCTGCAGATCGTCAAAGACGACCTCGAGCGGATCGTCGCGGAAGACGAGGAGGAGGCGGAAGCGGCGCGGAGGCAGCAGCGCGAGGGAGGACGCGCGGGCGGCGGGGAGGGAGGGGACGCGGGAGCGTCCGAAGGAGCGGAGGAGGAGGAGGCCCCCGTCGCGCCGCGGGAGACGTCTCCCACCCTCGACGCGTTGGGCCACGTCTTCAACAAGAAGAAGGTGTATTACAAGTCCCAGCGGCAGTGGTCCAACGCGCCCGTGGGGCTGCCGGAGGTCCGGTCCCACATGATCGCGGTGTTCCGACGCATCCGGGGATTCCGCGCGACGGCCAAATACCTCGACGCCCGGGCCGGGACGGCGGCGTTCCCCCCGATGGACGTCTGCCGGGAACTGCTGGGGGCCTGCTGGGAGTGCCTGCCCGCGTCATCCTCGTCCCAAAACAACGGCAACAACGGCAACAACGGCAACAACAACAACAACAACAACGGCGGCGGGGCCGGCGGGCAAGGGGGCGGGGGAGGCGAGCAAGACGCCCCTCCCGACTCCCAGGCGTCCAAGCACGCCGCCATGGCGGCCGAGGTCCGCTCCCTGGCCGACGCGCTCATGAAGCACGTCCTCCGCCTGGACGAGCTGGCCCTGAAGCGGATGGACGCGGACAGCCTCCGCGTGGTCCGATCCCAGCTCCACAAAGTCTTCCTCCGCCTCGCCGACTTCGACGACTGCCACGGGGGAGCGGGCGGGCAGCGGGGCGCCCTCGCGGCCTTCTTCGCCTTCTGGCGCTCGCTGGCCCTCCGCCTCATCACCTCCCAGAGCTTGCCCCTCAAGCTGTTCGGGTGGGACAACATCGCGGACATCATCTCCGAGTCGGAGAAGATGGCCCCCCCGCCCCGCGCCTACCGGGTCTCCGGGGCGGGGACCGACTTCGTCAACGGATTGTACAGCTTCGACGCCAAGCGCGTCCTGGGGAGCGGGTACGCCCGTCCCAACGTCGAGCTGCAGTACCATCGCACCGTCCCGGCGGACGCCGCCGCGGCCGCCGACCCGGCCGGGGGCCGGCCTCCTCCCGACGGCGCGGGCAAGACCCTGACCCTGTTCCGGTGCACGATGCGATCCCAGCACAAGTGGTGGTTCCTCTCCGAGCCGGACCTCGACCAGCCCGGGACGGACAAGGACGTCGACTACTACCAGCACAAGAGCCGAAGGGAGGAGGACGCGCTGCCCTCGCGGGCGGGGTGGCTGACCTGCCGGGCGGGGGCGGACCCGCCCCCGACGCTCGAGGCGACGGGGAAGCTGGTCCCGCCGGGCCGGGAGCTCGAGACCCTCGAGCACCAGCTGGCGCGGTGGGCGATCGACGAGGAGGTCGTCGAGAAGGCGGTGCTGGGGGACGGCATGCACCGGGAGGTGGTGAGCCGGAGCGTGGGACTGATCCGGTTCCTCGCGGGGATGTGCGGCCGCGACGACGACGGCGAGGAAGGCGACGCGACGTCTCCGGCGGGGGACGCCCCCCCTCCCGACGACGGAAACCGCATGAGCGACGGCAGCGCCGGCCCCGGCGACGACGGCGACGGCACGTACTGCCTCCAGGCGTCGCACCTTCTCCTGGCTTGGAAGACGTGCACGAACAAGGCGGACGCGGCCGTCTCCGCGCAGATCTACCAGCTCCTGGTGTCCATCCTGCCCTCCCTTCCGGCGAAGCTGGCGATCCCCCTCCTAGAGGGCGTTCGCGAGTCGCTGGAGGACCCCGGGGCCGAGCCGCCGCCGACGGGCGGCTCGAGTTCGGGAGGAAGCATCCCCGGCATCTCGGCGTCGGCCTCCGGCGGCAACCTCGGGTCCGGCGAGAAGGGGACCGACGGCCACTTCTTCGAGGTGTCCGAGTTCTGCCGCGCCATCGCAGAGAAAATGCTGGCCGATCGGGACGACGGCGGCAGGGGCGGCGGCAACCAGCCCCTCCCCGCCAAGGCGGTGGGCGGCGCAGACGCCGCGCGGGTGCGCGAGTCCATCCTCGCGCTACAGTGGTCCGTCCTCTCCCACCCATCCGCGCGGTCCCTCAAGTCGTACGAGTCCATCAAGCGCTACGTAGCGACCGAGGTGCGCGGCAAGGACGCCGCGACGGGGGCGCTCCGCACGAGGTTCCTGGCGCATTGCCGCTCTGCGATCGCGAAGAACGCCGACGTGACCATGGACGGCGTGGAGGAGACCCACGCGCTTCACGTGGTGCAGCTGTCCAAGTTTTTGCTCGAGGGGCACGGCCGGGAGGAGATGGAGCAGTTGGTGGCGGGCGATCCCGGCGATCCGCGAGTTCATTTCCCCACGCTGCTCTTCGACGACCTCGTGAGCTACATGAGGAGGAGGGCGAGGACGCTGATGCTGCCGCCGGTTCGAAAGCCGTCCTCCGCGGTGTCCGATTTCAGTCACGCCCGAACGCTCGAGACCCGATTGCAGATACTCCGCTTTGTTTATGGCCTAATACCCGCGTCCCCTGAGCAGTCCCCGGGCACAAAACTTTCAATGGATCAACTCGCGCTGCTCTGGAATCTATGCGTGGACCCCAACGACCGCGAGGCGCTCATGACATTCCTGGCCAACGGAAGTCGGGCCGACCCGCCCCCTAGCGACGGCGGAGAGGCCCCCGTGGGACCCTCCCAGCAAGGCAGCGTGATGTTGCGTCCCGAGAACAGCATGCACGACGTCGATGTCCTCCACCCCGCGTTCGTCGACAACGTCTATGTCTTCGAGAGGTTGTTTTGCGCCGATGATGTCGGTTGGGGCGAGTTGGGCGAGGCTGCCTATGACGCCATCAGGGACTTCGATGCGGGGAAAGCAAGGGACAGCGAACGCACCACTGACGCGTTGTGGAACATCTGCCTAAGCGTGGGGAACGATGCAGTGGCCGGACGTGCCATGGCCGACTTGCTGGACGTATACAATGGCCCGCGCGCGGGCATAGGTGAGGCGAACGGAAAGCAGCAGCGCCAGCAAGGTGGCAGCAGCGGTGGCAGTCAGTTCTCCAAGCGCATATTCTCGTGCCTTATGCAGGTGAAGGAGGGCCTCCGGACCGGTGATCAATCTTCGGAACGATCCGCAGAGCGTTGCATCCGTATTCTGAGTGCGGCGATCGAACAGTGCAACAGCCTAGGGGGGAGTGCCTCGGCAGTGGCAGAGCGTCTGTCGGGGCTCCGAAAGGGTGGGGCTGAACAGGTCGACTCGGCTGGACCGCCCCCTGAAGGAAGCGAGTCCTTGAGTAGTGATAGAGAACGGCCCCAGATTGCTCGCTCGACTGAGGTGGAAATGCCCGTCCCCGAGGTTGAAGATTACTTGAAGCTAGTGCCCCATGGTATGAGAGGCGCATATTCGTGCAGCACTGTCACCATTGTGGCAAGGTCTACATCCCGGGGTGCCAATCATAACAATGCTGGATCTCCATCATCCTCGGGTGAAAGGGGCAGGAGTGCTTCCCCCCCCACCAGATCCCAAACAGAGCGCTTCACGCTTGAAGTCCATCCCCTGGAAACTCTCGCATCGATCAGGCGTCAGGTATCTACGCGTTGCAATCACAACGAGAGACTTACCAAGCTGAACAGTCTCACTGGCCGAGACCCTGCCGTGGTTAGTGGTGGTCGCGATAGGGCCCGCAGTGGTGATGGAACCCGTGGGGGAGTAGGAGGGTGGAACTCCTCAGATGCTGCCTCTCATCGTGCTAATCTGTCCACTCTCCCAGAGACGACACTGGCTGCTGACCTGGGAATTAGGGAGGGCAGCGAGATCATCGTCCTCCTGACTGACAAGCCCTGGCAACACGGCCCCGTGCAGAGCAACAACGGCGGTGATATGGGAGGCCCAGCCCCAGCGCCTGATGGTAGCCGAACCAAGGAACAGTCGGAAACATCCACTCTTGATTTGACGGGCCTATTTTCAGGAGATGAATCGGAAAATGGCTCTGACCCGTTCTTCGACACACTAATATCTGTCTTGGAATCACTCCCTCCTGAGGCCGCAACAGCCGGTAGCAGCGTTGAGAACAAGGGATCAGATAGCGACCGGAAGGAGAGCCATGGCACAAGCGACACTCACTCATTGGTCTGGAATCTCTTGTCGGCCATGCCCACCAACGCTGGTGTCATAGCAGGGGTTCGCTCTGCTGCCGCTGCCTTACGGAAGGGGGAAGGAGGCAATGATGCCATGGTTGTAGAACCGATCTCTGGTGACACAATCTCGGACTGGCACTGTCTACTGGACTTCGATCACTTTGAACGATCTGTGTACGTGATGCAGGTCCTTGATTCATCCTTGCGTCCCGCCACCGCCATGTTTTTGTCCCTCCAGCCAGATGTGGCCGACGGGCTCACCAAAAACGTTCTACAGCTGGCAGCAGCATTCCGAACCAGTTTCATAAAATCGGGAGGCCTAGAGGCGGTTCTGCGCCTTTTCGTCGAGAGCTGCAAGAAAAAAGATAACGTTTGGGGCAGGAACGGGATGGGCAATGAGTGCGCACTGCGCATTATCAAGGAGTGCTTCTTCACCGCAAACAATGATCTTTCTGATGAAGGTCGCGATATGATTGAAGCGTACGCGAACGCAACGGACCTTCTGGAGAGTTTGGTCTCAGTCACTATAGGTGGGGAAAAGGTTGTCTCAGACTCTGCAATATTGCGCGTTCTGAGATTGGTGCGCGCCATGCTCGAGTTGGGTGGGCCGGCAGTTGCTGAAAAGTTCGCCTCCCTTCCTAACAACGCCGCTGAGACTTTTCTTACCTCGCTACTGTTGTGGAAGGGATCAGTCACTTCTTCCACAGCTGTCATAACTACTAGCGGTGTAAGAAGCGCTGCCATGGTTAGAAAGATGACAGAGGAGATGGTTTTGGCTGTTCCTTCCCTCAGCGAGTGCGCGCTCTCGTGGCTTGTTGCTAGCCTGGGTGACATTGACATCACCGCAGAGGGTTCGGACGAGTTCTTCTCAGTGCTCCTCAAGCTCGTTTCTGGTAGCTCTGGCACGGGTCGTCGCGGAAATACTGAACGGCTTAGGGACCTGGGAACTGCCGTTTGTTCCAAGCTTGCGTCATACCCACGCAGTAGCGGCGACGCTCCAGTCAATAGTGGCGATCAGTCCACAGGCGTGCTGTGCGGGTGCCTGAAGTTACTCATTGCGTTAGTGGAGGCAGATGACGACGAATCAGGCATCCTTGTTGAGGGATCACGTTGCATCCTCCAATCTCTCCACATTGCACCATGGTCAGATGCGTTCTCGAATGTTGACATCAGCATAGGTGACAAATCGGCTTTAGACCTTATGGGATCGATATTTGATGGGTTCCTATCCTCTGCCCGGTCCTCCAGTTCTCCCCCTGTGTGCTGCGATGCTGACTCACGCCGCCTAGCATTCGAGGCTATCAGTGCTGCAGCTCAGACCTGTGCAGGAGGCACTGGATATAGCATTTTGGCACAAAAGATCGACGAGATTATATCAAATGTTGCGCCTGCTCTGCGCCACCGGTGGGGGCAAAATGCATCCGCTGACGATGGGCACTCACACCGCAACACGAACACCGGCTCAGTTAGATATTCAGGGCTCAAAAATCAAGGTTGCACATGCTATATGAACTCGGTCCTACAGCAGCTCTTTATGATGCCGGCTCTCCACAAGAATCTCTGCTCAGCAGAGCTTCCCACCTCTATCCGCTCAAGTGGCGGGGGTTCTGGGGCCGCCAAGGGGGAGTCGCTCATAGGGAAGAAAATATCTGTTCACTGGGAGAACGGCAATAAGTATGATGCAATTGTGGAAGGATATGACGAAAATACGGGGATGCACAAGGTGGCCTACTGTCCTATTCACCTAGCCCAGGGCGTTGGGGGGCACCAAAGTCGCCACCAGCATGGGCCTCAGCAACTCCCAGATGTGGGATCATTCCCGAAAGACCTGTTGGAAGAGTTCGTTCTGAGCGAGGGGCGTCCTGGAAAGGAGACTGGGGCATTCGAGATTATCGTCCCTGGTGGCGACACCTCTGAACATTCCTCGCAAAAGTTAGAAGAGTCTAAGGTGCAAGACTCCTCCGCAGTTGAGGAAACCCCTGACGAGTCATCTTCCCGAAAACTCCTTGAAGAGGTCCAGCGCACTTTTGTAAATCTTGATGAATTATCTCACGGGTCGCGATGCTTCGATCCTAGGTCGCTGGTTGAGGCCAGTCACTGCCTCAAACTGGAATTTGATGTATGGCAGCAGAACGACGCAAGTGAATTCGCTATGAAATTATTGGATCGACTGGAGATCAGTCTGAAGAGATGGAGCCCAGTTCATTTTAGGTACTTAGGACATACCTTTGGGATGAAAGTAGTGAAGCAGAAGATATGTAGGGAGTGTGGGTTGAAGGTAAGAATTATTTTCGCTGTTTCAGGCCCTTTTCGATTCCATCACAGAGCTCACTTGATTCCCTGCCCCTGATTGCGCTCTCTTCAGACGAATAGGGAAGAGCACCAGATGAATATCGACTGCCAAATTCGAAACAAATCCACCATTCACGAGGCGCTTACTTCACTATGTGAAGACGAAATAATGGAGGGCGATAATAAGGTCCTGTGTGACAGGTGTAAGGTCAAGACCAACACCGTGCTACGCACTGCCATCTCTTCACTTCCTGATATGCTAGTGCTATCATTGAAGAGGTTTGACCTAGACTATACCACTTTTGAGACTGTGAAGTTGAATAGTAGGTGCGAATTTGGAGAGGCACTGAACATGAAGACGTATACGCTTCAGGCGAAAGAAATACTGGAGGCCGCACAGCAAAGTGCAGCGGAAAAAAATGCAGACGGAGGCGACATGGAGGAGAACAAGAGTGAGACCGGTTCTATGATGGATTTAGAAGAAAGCAGAACTGACGACAGACGACAGCAGCAGCCCACTGCCTCCTCCGACGAAGAGGACCCGTTGAATATCCTCCCAGACAGTGACTATGAGTACCGACTTGCTGGAGTCTTAGTCCACGCAGGAGTTGCCCAAGGCGGGCACTACTACAGTTTCATCAAAGACCGCACCTCCGCCAAGTGGTTCCGGTTTGATGACGAGGATGTGACGCCATTTGACCCGGCCTCAATTGAGCAAGAGTGCTTTGGTGGCAAGGTGAAGAAGGAGACCAAGTTTCCCAACGGACACACACACACTGTTGAAAGCGAGCAGTTTGCCAATGCACTGATGCTTTTTTACGAGAAGGTGAAGCCGGTGGAGTTTAATGCTGCAATGGAGGAGAAACAGAATGGACCTTCCTCAGATTCTGCCACCATGTCTGCTGGCGCATCACCAATGGATGAAGAAGAGCCGAAGGCAGCTGTGGCACCACCCATCAACTTAGAATTATCCAACGGATATGATGTCTTCCTTCCAGAGGTCCGGAAGTCTAATTCTACGCATAGCTGGCAATCCTTCCTCCTGTCCAATGAGTTCCAGACTTTTGTCAAGGAGATACTCGATCTTTGCTCAGGCCGCAAGAAGCCGAGGCGGGAGGAGGATAGCATGGACATAACTCCAGCGTCGTCACCTACACCTGTTCTTCCTGGAATAGCCTCTGAGAGCAGTAACATCGGCCAGTGGCGAATGCGTGTCCTTCGCACCTCGCTCTCATTCGTGTTCGACATCCTTTTCCACCTTTCGCTGCAAAAGAAAACATTAGAAGACTGGTCCACAGCACTGATACAAATATTTTCCTCCTCTAGCGAAATCGCAAGAATGTTTGTCGCCGACCTTGCTAAGAGGACTCGTCAAGTTTACGAGAACTGGTTAAGGGCATATGCAATGGAATGTCCCGAGGAGGGATCTCGCCGGGCAGCACTGCGTGTTTTCGCCCATGCCATAAAGTCGCTGTTGGCCTCTCAATCAGCAGAGAAACTGTTGCTTCAAAATTGGACGCTGAGTTGGTCATCACAGGTGGGAGAATACGAGAGACTGTTGACCAAACGGCAGGCGGGTGCCATGCCCACCAAACTGGAGGCCCCAGAGGCACGGGCGCTGGAAGATGTCGATCATATAGGGACTTCTGCCACGGGCGTGGGCATTATCATATCCTTTTTGTCAGAGCTCATAGAGGTGTCTCCACGATACACACTATCGAACGTTGACCTGTGTTTTTTTGTCCGAGAGCTGGCATGGAGTGAAAATGTGAAGGGGATGCCTCCAGAGGAAGGTAGACTTCTTCGTGATGCAATGGTGGAGGCGCAGTTTGTGGCGCGATTCACCTGCCTCGCTAGTCGGGAAAGGTCCTGTGACGTACTACGCCATGTATTCCCAGGATCGTCCATGTCTCTGGAGATCGCTGAGGCTATTGCAAGAAACGAGACGCAGCCGTCTTCAAGCATTCTGTCCATGGGAATGAACAATTCTGGCCACAATAGGGAGGGAGCCAATCACCACATTTCAACTGTCATGCTCTTGGAGGCCATCGGCTGTCTTCTTGGCATGCCCTGGCTGAAACAGGTAGAAATCTCATACGAGACAGGTGATGTCAACCGTGGCCGTGCCATACGGGCGCTCACTCCCCGCGCCATTGAGGCCTTGACGGCATTATTTGAGGAGTCAACGCCACCAGCATCCGCTGGAATGACGTTGCGTGATGTACATAACTATCTGCACCGGTGTGGGCAGCATGTTCCTCCGCAGAGGATTGATCACATATTTCAGAGGCACGCTGTCGTGATAGACAATAAGGGTGAGCAGCAACCCGAGAATGGTGGGAGCGATAATAGGTTGCTGAATTTGAAGGGGTTTTTGGCATATTACAGAGAAGCCATGCACAATAGCGAATTCCAGGTGAGCAAACACCCTTCGTGGCGTTTCGCTCATTTGTCTTCCCCAGAACGAACCGTACTCTTTTTGCACAACTCCCATCGCTTTCTGTGTCTTTTCTTTCTAGGTTTTGCAAGAACTCCACACCTTAGGTTTTCGCCCTGATCTCTCCCGGCGTGATAATGGCGCGCGATGGTACACCGTTGGCGACGAAAGCAATGCTTCCAAGCATCCCTACTCGATTCGAGAGAGCATAGCAATTGATGTTGTCATGAATCAATCTAAAATGTCACGCATTCATCATTTCACCGAGCTGGGAATGCAAGCATTATTTTTCCTGAATTTGGCAATCAATAACTGCAAGAGTGTTGGAGAATATTTGCTTGCAGCTTCAGCGTTCGGGAAGGATTCGCGAAAGATCATGATTGAAGCTCTTGAATATTTGAACCAACATATCGGCAGTTGGGTTCAGGGTTCAAATGATGGATCCAATGTGATCTTGATGGTCAGTCTCATTTTGTTGTTGCCTCTGTAGAACTTGCGCTATCTCCCTCACCTTGTTAAACGTCATTTATTGGGAAAGGTGTTATCTATCCTCACAGCTCTCCCAGACGATAGACAAGAAGAACGTATAGCTACGCTGTTGGCCAATGAAGATAGGGAAGATCGAAGATGCGGGTTGATGGTTATGGGTGATCTCCTCCTTCGTGAATATCCCAACCACTACCAAGCCCGGGCACAGGCTGACCGGTACATAGAATACATTCGAATGCTCCAAAAACAGCGCGCGGTGTCCAGCTGGATATCAAGAAACCAAAATTATTGTGCCTGGATGGAGCCTGAAAGCCGCCCCGAAAGTGCCCACCCCATGCAGCAATCAAGAAGCGACCATTCTGGCCGTCGTGGCGGGGGACACCATAATCCAAACGCAGGCAATTTTGGCGATTCCAATGCAGTCGATGATTCTGATCTGGACGACGATGACTCACGATCTGATGAAGACGACGACTATAGCATGAGGGTGCGTGAGATGGTAGTAGAAGGATGTGGCGTGTCAGAGATCAATGGGATTTACAAGCGGTCCGGGCATTATGATGACGTGCCCAAATATTCGCGGACTACCCGCTATAATGGGCGGGACGAAGAATTCTCTTTGTTTCGGTGCAAACTCACGGACAATACGAGGTGAGAACTCGCCAAAAGTGCAGCAGGGGCTTTGCATGAGACTCATCTTAACGAGCTCATCTTTGTTTTTGCCCCCCCCCCCCCCCCCCAGGAGGTGGTATATTTCCATTGTACCTTTGGGGTCGCATCCCGGAACAACGAAGGATATCGACTTTTACGCTGCCGTGCCCAACGCCAATGGCACAGATGGCCAAGGCCCCCCTAGAGACAACTGGATGTGCATTCCAAACAGCGACGGAGCCATGCCGCCACCAGTCGTATACCCACGGCCCTACTATGACGATGGTAACAACGGGAACCAAAATCAGGGGTCGAACAGCGTAGTAGACCAAGATCAATCTGGTTATCTATAACGGCTTTGGACAAGACCAGCGAAATTTCTTTGTTTCCATGATATTTATAACTGCGTGTAAAGTTATTTTTGAGAGTTAAAGTTACTTTTCTTGGGCCCGATTGAAATGTGGCTGTTCCATAAGCCTGGCGACTGGCGAGGTGGCCATCGATACCAGCCATGCATTTGGATTTTGGATTGATTTCTTGGATGAGGATGATTCCCGTGGAGGAGATTCTACCCTCCGGAGTTGGCGCCCGATACATAGAGCAATTCCAAACACTGGCTCATGTATGATGCAATCCATTCCCAACAAATAAACATCAATAAAAGCAATTGGTATTGTAGATATCAACGATATCTGCCCCGAAGAGAAAGGCAAAAGCGACACAATGTCCTTGCCAAATTCAGGAACCATTGAATGAGCAACACCACTCAGCGTCCGCATTCATGGCATCTGCTCCTGTGTCGCTTTTCTGGCAATAAGGTGTACTAAAAAGCAAAAACTTACGAATTTCCCAGCTGCACCATCCCCAAATACACTTCTTGCCAAACAGCAACAAAGAAAAACACGTGTTCTGCTGAAGGACAGATGGGTCATGGGGGTCTTCAACCCAGTTCACACGTTATTGCGAGCTTATTCACGCTAAACATATTGTCTACGTATTGTTCGTGTAAAACCAAAACAACTACCCACCAACAATTGGGAAGGTGACTGACAAGATATTATGTTGCAAGCTCTACCCCTGTGCTGCAGCAAAATCAGTTGAGGACTTTTGGAGCAGCCTTGGAGGCAAATATTCAGCCACCAATTTTTCTATTCAACGTACATATCACGATGGAACAAGAGGGTAGCCAACTAACTTACTATCATGTACATGTCATTCATTGTGCTTATCTCGCCGTAAATTATGGTGTTCCTTGATTGCACGTGCTTCTTGTCAGGTTGGCAAAACATGTTCACATGCCAAAGTACATTCAAGAGTATTTTTGTGGATGGACTATGCTATGGATTCTGACTCATGTAGGCCTATGCACAACAATGCATTTCCTGGGATTAAACTAAATAAAAAGCAAAGATAGAATAAATATAGGGTACACTCAAAAAATTAAAATAATTTGAAATGCTTGCTTCACAGTGCTTCTATGTGTTCAAAAACATAATATGGGATGGTGTGTAGAGGATTTGGACCAAATGTTGACTGGAACCCTACCTACGTGGCCATTTACGAACATATTTTTTGGCTGGAAAGATATCTAGCGGAATGCCTGCTATTTTGGCCATTTTCCAAAATGTCCCAAGGGTGGTGTAAAAACACACATGAGTGTTAATATTAATCCATCTAGGTCCCACTATGATGTCAAGAAAATTTGGTTGAAAAAAAATTGGTGGGTTCCTCTCCGTTTGTGGCCTAAATGTAGCTTTTTTTGGGATGGGTACATACACTAGGGTAATTGTACCCCATACTTGATATTTTAACATAGGATATGGTACAAAAAATAATTTTGGTACAAAAAATAAATTTGGATAAACATCCAATTTTTCACTTAAAAAAATATGGACACTTTCATGCCGTTTCACACCTAAATCTTAAAGGAACCTTTCGCGGGACGTAGCGGTGCCCCTTCAAGAGATGCTGTCTACCAAGTCATCAATCACTAAAGCTATTGCCTTCTCTATTTCAAATACATACAATAGGTAGTCCGATGGCTCCAAATTGTTTGCTGTTGCCGAGCGCACTAGAATGCATGGGTTATGCCCTTCTTTGATTCTGAGGCCGTGGGGGGGGGGGGGGGGGGGGGGGGGGGTCAGCAATGCCGCATGCCCGGCAGGCAGGATACCACTTCCGGCCGTCCTGGAGCCCTTAGTTCAGCCGAGGTTGTTCCCCAATGCCCCGACCACCAAAAATACGTGTCCCCCTCGTCCGCTCCTTCCAACACACGCAGAGCATGCATGCCTTTGATGCTGAGGCCATGGGGCACCGGGGTAAGCAGTGCCGTGCTGGACAGCCCTGCTCCTACCTCATCACACCCCGTAGCCCCGACCGAGGCCATCCTCTGACTCCCCCGTGGACTCAAACACACGCGTCCCCTTCTTCCTAACCGGCAGGAACACGTTGGACCAGATCCTGATCGATACAGAGGCCAAGGAAGGCAGGGGTCAGCAGTGCCACGGCCTCAAAAATCCCAAGATTTTTTGTTTTGCCCGTAGATGCTTTTCCCGCCGTCCCCACACCGTCCCCAGCGACCCCTCCCAGCCTAACCGCTCGTCCTAAACATAGTCAACATGTGAGGGAAAAAAGGAAAGGGCCAATTAGTGATCAGAGGCGAAGCCATAAAAATAAAAAAATGCAGCTTTTGTCTCACCATTTTTTTTATGACCTGGAACAGAGCTCTGCCAGCAGCGAACTGCCGGAGATGAATGGCGGTTGTGCCTCCCGATGTTCACAAGGAACCTTCAAAGGCAAGGGGTGCCGTTGGCGGCGGTGGTAGCAGCTATTTTAGGCGGTCAATGACAAGACGGCTATGACCATGGTTGCCGCTGTAAAAAATTATGGACGCCGTTGGTGTTTGTTTCTGCTCAGGAGCGATATCTCCATCGCCCCCCCCCCCTCCTTCAAAAAACGACTTTGTCCTGACCTGCCCCAGGGTGAAAGGAAGGTAGGGACGAAGCCGATTCACATGGGAGCTGCTATTGGCGGAGCACTTCTTCCCAAGTGGAGCCGTCAATTGGAGGGTAGTGGTTGACAGAATTGGCGTTGAGCCCCCTTGGAGCTGGTTTTAGCGACGGCGGTCTGTCGTTGCCCGTCACCCTTTTTCAACCCTCGTGTCCAGGAGCTTCCCACCAAGAATGTTTGGGTACGAAAGTAGGTATGAGTGTACCCCCTAGAATAGATCATGCTGCAACAACTATCTTCATGGATGGATATAGAGACTTAAATAATTGTGGATAGACTTAGAAACTCAAACGTAACAATTAATGCCCTAACAATGCCAATGAAAGGGCAGATATCATGTCAACTGTGAACAAGACCAATAATATACACTTCCACAGCAGACAGTGCTGCTCCTGATTAAAGCTTGATCTGACATATCACAGGATGGCCAGACAGGGTTGACATACCCACCTTTTCTACACATGCTGGATCATTGTATTCTTTCTAAAACCACACACCCCATCAAAATTGACATTAGGCTGCGGTGATTTGAGTTCAGAATATATGTGCGTATCTCCCCCCTCGGAGCTCATCTGGTTCACTACACGAAACGGATCCATCTTGGAACAAATAATATGACGGTGACACATAGAGGTTGATCAAGGATACTTGGCATTGATCTCTTGGCTTAATATGTGCCCCCAGAAGCCTTAACTAACATATTATAGACAAACAGTACCCATCTTACGTCTTGACGACTCTTTGGGCCACTTGTCCTGTATCTCTTTCCTCTGAACAACCTTCTGCTTTATCTTGCCCTGAGTCTGCTGAATCTTGTTAGTTTTTGCACCCTTCTTTGTTTGCAAGTCTTCCCCATCATCAACACATGCTTTGCATATTGAGATGACCCTCTTTCCACCCCTATTGCCCCGTTTCTGTTCAAGGTACTTATCATCTGTCAGATCTCCATCAGAATCAGAATAACAATGGCAGTATACTGTTTTGGTTTGTATCTGTCCCCTTTTTGTTGGAGTATTCCGTGCAGCATAGTATTAGCTTTCAACAGTTTTCCAGCAAATATGTTCTTCTTTACAAAACAGAAATATATTATTTTGTCATATAAATGTAATGTAATATTTGTGTAATAACTCCCAAACTAGTTTTTATAGACTATTTTAGATAAAAGTAAAATTGA
>JALLPA010000290.1:0-16782 GCA_036939895.1 Thalassiosira exigua
ATCAAAACCTCATGTGTTTCGTACCGGATCCTGTTGATAATGACGACTGTCACCAAATCATCAGTCGTTACAATATGGGATTTCATACCAGGCTTTTGATCCGACCTGTCCAATGTATGTTACTTCGCACCATCAAGGAGTGTGGAATCGTAGGGACTCCGCGACTGTGCAAGCTACATCTTTTGCGGTCTGACGTCCCTGACGAATGAGGAAAAGGCATGGGTCAGAAACAGCAACACTCATGTTTTCATAGAATAAGGACTAAGGAGAAGAAGTGTACATGCCCGCAATTCAACCCTCTGATCTGATGTCAGCACTGCAATGGTATTGCCTTTTTTTCAACCTTTACAACAAACACGTTTTGACTCAGCGTGTTGCCTAAATTTAAACAGTGCGGACGTATACTTTGGATTGCTATCTCATACTCATGACACAACATAAGGCGATGCCTTGAGGGTCCTTGCACACTAGGAAAGATGACCTCCTGGCTCATACAACGTCCGGAAAGGATTTCAATGATATGGAGGAACGTGTTTTATTTATGCCGCTCATCGTATTGCACATAAGAGTAAGGAAAGTGACAAAGCCCTACTTATGTGTGAGAACAATATATTGATAGATCATGCCATCATGGCAAGACTAAGAAATCCAAAATAAGGAAGTTGGTGGCATTTTGTTTCTGCAGTCTCGTAACCTCCTTTGAAATCATGTCAGCTGGCAAATATCGATGCATTTCTAACGGTTCCAACCTGATGCATGAAAAATTATTGTGTTGTCAAATGGAATGAACGCGCTCATCTAGTCATCTTCCAACTCTTCGTCGTCGTCCACCCCAGGGTGCAATTGAGCAAAGTGAGCATACTGCTGGCTTTCCGGCTTCTTCGCCATCGTTCGCCGCATCTGTTCCAACTTCTCCGGCGTGAAGTCGCCCGCGATGGCCCGCTCGTGCAGCTGACTGCGCATCAACACGAGCTGCTGGTGGAGCTCCTCCTTCGTCCACGCGCTCTCCGGCTGCTCGATGGAGTAATCGTACCATTCGGGCACGTACTTCTTCCGGAATTCCTCGTCGTACGCGATCCTACGCCCGATGAAGGGCGTGATCAGGAACGTGCAGAGGAGGGAAACCCCTGTGAATTACAAGGCATAAGTCTCATCTAGTGATTCGAACACATCCAAAACTGAACCAGAGTGAATCCTCACCTATCCCGACCTGGATGTAGAATTGATTGTCCCGATGCCTCTGATCGAACTTGGCCTTGTTCGCGGCGACCACCTTCGCCGGCGGGTAAGTGTGATATTCCATCATGGCTCTCTCGGCCTTATCGAGAGACTCCTCCACTTCCTCTGACGTCATCTTGTCATTTTTCCTTGGCGACGAAGAGAATCGTCTTCGTGCGATGCGCTGGGAAGAGGAACAGAGGTCGAATCTACTCGAACGCAGAAGAAGCGAATCCAAGGAAACGAGACGGCGGGGGCAGCCGACATTGTTGCCGCTGTAGCACGAGAGGAGGCGGGGAGCTATTCTACGGAGACTCATGGTTGAGTTAAGCCTGTATTATGCTTCGTATTGGAGTATCGTAGTTGCTTCGTTCCGCTTCTATCGCAGCGCGTTCGCCGTCGCCGTCGCCGTAGGCGTAGGTAAGTATCGTAGATCAGCTGTGGCCTGGTGGCTGTGTGTGTCATCGCCCGCGTCTTCGTCACTTGCGTCGAAAACGTTTATCTCTTTGATCACCACTTTTATTGCGTGGAAAGTTTAATCGCCAAACAAAACAATCAGCGGTTTAAAAGCAACTATTATGTCTATGAGAGAGGTTTCGTGATCGCGTAATACAAATATCAGGCGAATAAATATCATGACTCAGGTCACAGGCGTGCGGCGAGGTGAGCGCGCCGGCCTCGCTCATCTCATTCTTGTACCGCTCGAAAGTTTGTATTGATTATCTCATTTCTTATTCAAACATTTTTGTATATCTAAGGGTAATCTTTTCTTAATTACTTATTGCAAAATAATTCCAAATATTTCACATTTATTATGCTCGTCTTACGTTTTTGTTAGCGAGTTTTTTGGGAATATCTCGATGGCATACAAAGGATCTTCTTCCGCATTTAAAAAAATTAACAATTTCATTTTTGTTTCAAAAAATTATTATTTCTCCGAATACTTTTAGTCACAAATCATATGAATATTGAAGTTTTTAAAACTCTGCAAAGATGTTCCGAACTCTTGCATCTGGTCGTCTCCTTTTATCTAATTTCAAAAAATCGTCGGCGCGACGCGCGATTCAGAAAAGCTCGTGACAACTAAGCGGGAAACATTACATTACTTGAATATGAGTACAATGAATATTGAGGAGAAGGTATCAAAAATGTTTTGATACTTTAATGAATAAGTCATTACCTACTTTTTAAATTTAAAATATTACACCAACGATCCGATAAAACAAATGTCAACCCCCATAAATAAGATTGGCAGGTGTCGCGCGCAAGGATCGACCCCCATTCGTTCAACCATACGTAGGAATAGATATATTTTATTCCGCGCTTTGTCCCGCCGCCTGCCGCCGACGACCACACACACCGGGAACAACACATGACCATGATGCGACGACAAAACGATGCCGCCGCGCCGTTCCGCGCGCCGCGCACCACCCCGAGAAGAAGGCCAGGCCAGGAAAAGGCGAGCAAGCCCCGCGTGGATCGTGCGTGGAGTTCGCTGGAAATCCAACGATGGCCATCATTGCTCCGGCGGGCGACGACGACGCTGTCCGCCCCACCGTCCGTCCATCCGGCCCCACCCACCCGCCGGGAGGAGAGTCCTGTCATTGGATTTGATTGGCATCAACCCCAACCGCGCTGCCGCCGAGCCATAGTTCGCGGAGCGATTTGATGGCATCGAGCCGGGCAGAGCCAATTGACGCGGAGGCCGTGGTCGCGTAGACATCCGTCACCCCCAGCCCCTCCTCCACTCGGCCGCGCCCTTCCGCCTCACGCCGCGCCCCATCCCCAGCCGTTTTTCGCCAAGATCATGCCTCCGTACCGCCAGCCCACTCCCTCCCCTCCTCCCCCCTCTGTGGTGACCCCAGCTCACCCACGTCCCCCCACCGGCCATCCGTCGACGGTGACGATGGCGTCGCTCTCCGCCGCCGAGGCCGAGGTCGCGGCGGAGGGGGGAGGAGGAGCGGGAGGGGACGGCTTCGAGATCCCGCCCAACTTCGTCCCACCTCCTCCTCCAAGGGAGGTCGGTAAGTCGCCGCCGCATCTTCGCCCGTTATTCGCCCCGCCCCCCCCCCTTGGCTCGCGACTCGATTGAAACGAAGCCCCTCACTCCAGTCTCGTCCACTCCCCCTTTCCCTCCACGCCGTCATTTGACGATGCATTCGCGCGACGGTTCCACGACTCGACGGCCCGAATTTCGTTTTTCTAAAAAACGAAATTCCAACCCCCACTGAACCTCTCCCTTCGTCCATCCCGCCATGGTCCCTTCGACCTCCGTCGCTTCCCGCGCCGGGCCTCGGTCGGTCGACAGCCGCCGGGGTGGCCAACCTCGGGAACACGTGCTACATGAACGCGGCCCTCCAGGCCCTCGCGCACGCCCCCGAGCTGTGCCACGCCCTCGACGCCGAGAGCCACCTCCGGCGCTGCCCCGTGGCCCTGCGGAACGAGCGGAGGAGGCGACGGCGCGCGCGGGAGCGGGCCGCGGCCGCGAGGGCGGCGGCCGCTTCCGCCGCGGCGGAGAATCCCCAGGCGGCGGAGGGGGAGAAGGCCAACGAGGGCGAGGGCGAGGCGAAAATCGAGGTCATTCCTCCGCCGAAGGGCGCCGCGGGCGGGAAGGCGAGGTCCCATCGGCGCTCGAATTCCTCGTCCTCGGAGGGGAGCGGCAGCTCCAAGGGCTCCAAGGTAGGAAGGCTTGGGGCTGTTGACGCCGGCACCGTCATGCTGAACTATCATTGATTCTCGTAGGGCAGAGGTCATTTTTGTGTCATTTTCAACCCACCCTCAACAAACATTTTATGCCCAACCTCAAACGACCCGGCGAAAATGACAACCCCAGGGCTCGAAGGGCAAGCGCAGGAAGAAGGATCGGGAAGGCAATGGAACACAGGACTACGACCCCGACTACGAATTTTGCACCCTCTGCGAGCTCGAGCGCCTCATGGGACGCGTCCACCAGCGGCCCGAGGAGGTCCTGGAAGGCGACGTGGGCGCCGACGCCCCCCCTCCTCCCGTCAAGGACGGCGACAACGGCACCGATCAGGCGGGGAATTCCGCGGACACTGTCCCTGACCCCGCAGCCCCTCCCTCCCAGGACGGTCCCGTGGTCCCCGAGGCCTTCACCTCCGGCTTCATGTCCAAGGTCGCGCCGTGGTTCCGCCGGGGCGTCCAGGAGGACTCCCACGAGTTCCTCCGGCTGCTCATCGACGCCATGCAGACCAGCTGCAAGGGGGCGCGGAGGGGGGAAGACGAGGACGGCGACGAAGGGGTGGGGGAGAAAGCGTCCTCCGAGCGGCGCGACAGCTCCATGGACAACTCTACCCACGCCGAGGCCGACCGCGAGTACCCCTTCCGTCTCTTCCGGGGCACCGTGGAATCCAACGTCCGCTGCTCGGCTTGCAAGTCCACTTCGCGCAAAGTCGATCCCATCGAGGACATCGGGCTTGACATCCTCCCCTTGCGGCCGGCGTCGACGCCCACGTCCAATCCCAGCCCGTACGTCTCCTCGACCCGGGGGGGCGGAAACAGCCTCTCCTCGTCGCGATCCACGTCCCCCACGGCCTCGCCCCAGCTCGCGGACGTCCAGCAAGCCCTCGAACGGTTCATCAGCTCCGAGCGGCTCGACGGCGGATATCGCTGCGAGAAGTGCGGCAAGCCCGGGAAGGCCACCAAGACGTCCCGCCTCGCGTCGATCCCCCCCATCCTCACCTTGCACCTCAAGCGGTTCCGCTACGGACCGGGGGGATCGGCCAAGCGCGGGGGAGGGAACGGCGGAGGCGGGGCGTACGCCGACCCCACCTCCCAGCGCGCGGGACGCTCGTCCCGCGGCGGCCTCGGTCTCCAGGCCGACTTCGACAACGTCGGACCCTCCGGCTCGGCCAAGATCGAGGGCCACGTCCGGTTCGACGCCATCCTCGACGTCAAGCCGTATCTCACCGAAGAGCTCCGCCGGTCCGCGTTCCCCAAGGCGCTCTGCCGTCTCTTCGCCGTCGTCTGCCACACGGGGAAGAACTCCCACTCGGGACACTACGTCGCGTACGTGCACAGCGTGTCCAAGCGGGGGGAGTGGTGGAGGATGGACGACGCCAAGGTGGTGCGCGTGCCGTGGGGGGAAGTCCAGAACAGCGAGGCGTACATGCTCTTCTACCGCGTCACGTCCCACCCCGTCGCGATGGAGCTCAAGGTCATCGCGGACGAGAAAGAGGCGCGGGCTCGGAGGGTCGTCGAGGAGGTGCGACGACGGGAGGCGGCGGCGCGGAAGGCCGCGGAGGCGAAGAGGGCCGAGGCGGCGGAGGCCGCTCGGGCCGCGGCCGCGGCCATCCAGGAGATGGTGGAGGCGGCGCCCCTCGCCTTGCCCGACGCGACGACAACCCCTGCGAGCGACGCGGAGGATGGGGTTGCCGGCGTTGCGTCTCCCGAGGCGCCCCCCCTCGGCAAGCGGGCCCGCCCCTCGCCCTCCTCGGGAGAACAGTGGGCACGGGCAGCAACTTCCTTGAGCCCTGAGTACCTCCCCCTCTTCTCTCGGATTGAGGAGTTCGTGACTGACAACGTCAGCTTCTCCCCCGAATTCTTCGGATACGTCACCGAGGAGTATCAACGCCTGTCCTCGAAGATGAGCGTGGGACGTCGCGTGAAGAACAACAAGCGCATCAAGACGTTGTTGGGGAAGGGGCCGGGTGGCGTGTTCCCCCCCGAGGACGTGGAAGGAGGGACCGCCGACCTCCACGCCGGCATCCTCGACCTGTTCCACCAGATTTCGATCATGTACAAGCGCGACAGCAGGAACGAGAGCTTCCTCCTCCCCAGGATCGAGGAGGAGGAGGGGACAGGCGAGGGCGACGTCAAGGCGAAGGGCAAGGCCGCGTCTGCCGTTGGGGGCATTGCTCCTGCTCACGAGCTGATCATCGCGCAGGACAACGCCGAGAACTATGATGGTGCGCTCTAGAAGAGAGGGGTTCCCCCCGCCCTTAGTGTTGTTTGGGATAGAGAGAAAGAGGGTCAGGGGAAGGGCCGTCAGGATTACTTCAACTTCTTTTGCCGCCATTGTAAAGCTAATTGTCAGATCTAGAGAAGCCTTTGGCCCCGAAGCAGCATCGAGAGATCTTCACAGTGGGCTTTAAGGTGCAAGAGAACCGCGCGTGGGACGATGGCCTTCGCCCAAGGACGCTTTTGCCGGACGAGTTTAATGTTTGGTCGCTGCTCTTTGGGACAATGAGTTGGAGAAATTATTGACGGTGTAGGTAAAAATAAACATCACTTAGAGGTAAACACAGTGAATGGCAGGGTATGTGAGCAATATTGCCTCAGATTGCCACTATGAACAATCTTTCTAGAACAGCAATTATTGTGAAGTCAAAACATTTCCTTCCCGTCATTTTGTTTGCACTTATTACATCACAATCAGCTGCGCCGTTTTGGGGTTTCAAAACATTGTCGTCCAACATCGGGCACCTGCTCCTTTTCTACAGTCTACAGTCCTACTCTTCTTCACTGTCACTTTCTTCCAAACCCAAGTCGTTCATCACTGGCTCTCCTGAGATTTCTTCGTAACACATGTCACCAAATGCTGTGTCTCCTTTTAGAGACAAAGCAACACGAACGTATTCTTCCATTGCTTCAATGCGGCTCATACCCCTGCATTCCAAATGAGCATTGTGAATCATGGCTCCTTCGTTGCAGCCATTCCAATATCGGCCAGTGCAGTCTCCACGCGAGGCTTGGAGATTTAGCCCTTTCATCCTGAAATATTCCTCGACGCAGGCCTTGAAATAGTACTCGTCGCTGGGTTCTAGATCGCAGGCAATCTCTTTGATAGTGCGATAAGCAGCTTCGCTCCTTTCGGCTCGGGTGGCCATCCTGGTAGAATTCGAAATTGAATACAGGGTTTATCAGAGGTATGAGGTTTGTTCCAGGGGTTTGCTCTGAATGAGTGGCATTGGAGCGCGATGGAGTGGAGGTCACGAGTCTTTGGCGTGAAGGTTACATGTGAAGTTCAAGCGTGTTCTTCGCATATGTGAAAATATTGTATGATAGAAGTACTTTAATGGAAATGCACTACTATTCGATAAAAACCAATGTTTCGCCCCCTGGTTTCGCCATAATGGGAGGATTCCCTTCAGCAACAGCGCAGCGCTAGAGAGTGTGGCTACTCGTGGTTGCGGACGTTGTGGAGAGCGAGCGATATGGTAGATGATACGATACTCCGAGCAGAGTTTGCAGAGCTTGGATTTTTGCTCTGAAAATTTCAGAGCCACCGCCACGACAATCGCGTTGTAAGTTTCTACTTGACTTCTATTTCTCTTGATAGAAGCAAGCACATTCAGATAAATCCAACCTTGACCAATTTGAAGTTATGCCTAGATACAAGGCTTACATCGTTTACGAAGCCGCGCCGGGGCATCGAGTGGGTGTGTACGAGTCTTACTTAGATGCAAGGTGTGCCACAGACGGCGTGAGCGAGGCGCCGCAGGGATTCCGAACACGTGAAGAAGCTGAGCGTGTTTTTGCTGGAGGCGAGCCAAATAATCCCACCCGATTTTATGTTGTAAAACCTCAAACTCGGATATACTTTACATATCATGACGCCAAGGTTGCTTCCAATGGCAATCCCCAAAATATTGAGGTGTTCAAACATCGCCTCAAGGCGGAAGAAGCGATAGCTAAGTTTGATCTGACAAGACCTCCACCTCGTCTTTGTGGGAGTGGAGTCTCTGGAGAGGAGCTCACAGTTTTACTAGATTCTGAGACGACTGGGCTCTCTTTTGAAAGGGATCAAATCGTGGAGCTTTCCCTTTTGACGTACGAGCGGGGCATGCTCACTGGCGACCCACAACTGTACCGCTTTCGCCCTACTGTCGCGGAAATGTCACCAGAAGCAGGAGCCATTCATCACATTACGAATGAGATGCTTCAGAATGAGCCGACGTTTGAAGACCATGCTTCAGAAATCCATACTTTGTTGTCAAACACAACGTGCTTGATGGGTTATAATGTAAAGTTTGACATCAAAATGTTGCAGGCTGAGTTTGCAAGAGTAGACGGCATTGATCCTCTCGATTTAGTTGGAGTTTCCATCATCGACCCCTATGCCATTTGGATTTATCAGTCGCGTCGTCGACTTGTCGATGCGCACGAACACTTCCTTCACTCCCCTCTTGAGAACGCACACGACTCCACTGCAGACACAATCGCCACAGCGCACGTATTCAATGCAATGCTCGGCCAATTCGGTCTTTCCAATCAGAGCGCTAGGGGCTTGGACTCAATGTTTAGACGTGGCCAAGTAGACATGGATGGTAAATTCATTTGGGGGGGAAATAGGCGCGTTCTTTTGAACTTCGGTCGACACAAATTGTCCCCTGTTGTGGATCCCGGGCATAGGGATTACCTACAGTGGATGCTCCGTCAAGATTTTTCCACTGATGTCCGAAGAATTGTCAATCTCGCACTGACATTCATTGATGATGAAGATGGCTTTAATGAAATAATTGTTGAAGAGTTTGGCGAGCCTAGGGCCCCATAGCTAAGGTAAATTTTGTGAACTATGCAAGATAATGTGGAAAGGAAAGGGGTGGGGTAGAAACGGACTTTATTGTATAGGAGGGACTACAATACTGTGTAATCAAGGGTGTAATGAGTATCTATCAATTGTGTAATCCAAACCTATCATGTTCAGTAAACCTTTTCAATTCACGCATAGTGAGGCAGAAAACAATGTGTACAATAAATGTGCTCTCCATTTTTTAGACACCCCTCATCTATTTTAAATAAAATACCTTTAAAAATTTGACCAACATATATTTCTATTAGACTCAGACTGCTTCCACAAAGATGAATGATCACTAGGTGGTCTTTCAGCTGCCAAATATTTGCTCGTTTTGGTCCCCGAAATCTTTTTTAGAGAAGAGGTGATGTCGGCAGGATATTCATGATCAATCCGTCAATCTATTTTATGAGTTGGCTGGATATCACCTCAGCCTAGGCGCTAACTGAGTGGCTCTTGGCTCATAGAGAGTACCAAGTCAGGATGCTCTGGGAATTGGAAGTCCCAGCTATTGGGACCAGATTATCACACTCTTGCAAAAGCCCCCACTTAGGGCCAGCTCAGGTTGCGGCAGCAACAACTTTGTTTGCCCGCTGCTATTTTAGCACTTCTACAACTCTCACAGGAGTTAAAATTCACAGCACATTTGCTGGTGTACCTTATCTGGGTGATGTTTGGTCCAGTAGTTGGCATAGTTGAGTTTGCCAGGTCTCCCATAGATGCAAAATTGTTGTTGGCATTCGTATCCATGGCCTTGGTGTGTTTTGGTTGCACTTTACCATTCACTATCCCCTCTGCCATGGAGTTGTCTGTTTGGAGGGGGGTATGGGCGTGTTTGTGTCCCAGCTCTTCAATGATTATGCGTATGTAGACTGCTTCACGGGCAATGATATAGAATGGGGTCAACACCCAGTTCGGGGTCTCAAGGCCCAGGTCGTGGTCAAGGAGGAAGAGGGGTTCGATGCACGTCCAACAAAGGAGGGCCTGGCAAAATCTCTGGTCGGAGCTAAACTGGGCTTGCAAGCAGTAGGAGCAGAACAAAAGAGCTGCTGAAAAGGCACTCGATCAGCTTAGGTTGAACCTACTGAAGCGAGACGGCTTTCTAGCAGACCCCAAACTTACCACTGAGCAGAATCTGCAGAATGTTCCGAAGGGGGGCCCTGTGCCAACCAAGTTATTGATTTGATGATGTCTAGGTTGAGGGATGATGTCTGCCGAAAGGCATTCTGCTGTGGACAGCCTGAGAATGAAAATAACTACAACCCCAAAATACACATCAAGTTGAATTGGAAGCACCCATACGCTGAAAAAGTCATCGAAGATCGATTGAATCGATTTGAGTCTGAGGCTCGCTTACTCCAAAAGAGAACTATGCGGCTTCCAAAACAAACAAATATTGCTCATCAACAATGGACTATGAGAAATGATATGATGAAGAAAAGCAATAAAAGGATGATCCTAGCGGCAGACAAAAACTTAGGCGGTGCATGATGTGAACCACAAAGATACGATTACAGGGCTTGGTGCGAACGCTTTGGTGATGAAACAACGTACCAAGTCATGTTTCTTACTTTGGTTCATGCTAAAAGAGTCGAGATGCGATGCCAATTGGATCAATTTCTGTCTGAGGTCTTTAAGATGCTGCCTGAAAATGAGAAGATATACTTTCAACGTCTGAAAGAGAAGGCACATGACCGAGTCATAAGCAAGTTCTATCTGGCGGCTAAAGTGCACAAGACATTGTGGAAAACAAGACCTGTTGTGGCTACTTGTGGAACGTTTCTACACGGACTCTCTCGCTGGTCAGACGTTTATCTTCAACAGCTTAAAGATTACAGCCTCGCATATGGCATCTTCGTGATAGTTATCATATGCTGGAGGAGCCAGACAAGGTCGGAGAACTACCTGAGGGGTCAAAACTCTTTACCATGGATATGATGCGTCGATGCAAACCAATATAGACACGGACCACGGCCTTGAAATCTTAGAAAAATTGATTGAGATGTTCGAAGACCAACTCTCAAAGGATTTTCCCAAGGAGCTGATACTCTGGGCGATGAAAATAATCACGAGATTTAACGTCTTCGAGTTCGGTACCCATATCATCCAGCAGTTATGTGGTACAGCAATGGGCATGCCTTGTGCGTACATATACGCTACAATCTATTATTGCCACCATGAACTATGCGTACTCTTGGCTAAATACAAGAGGTACCTTATCTTTTACAAGCGGCTTATCGATGTCAGATTCGGCATCTGAAACGACCACGGCGACCCCGGAGCCTGGGATTGCTTCTGCTACGATGTGAACAACTTCGCCGGAGGTAAACTGAAATGGGACATAGATGAGTGCTGTGAGAAAGTCAACTGTTTGGATATCACGATCAAAATCGACGAGTTCAATCGCATCGAAATGCGTACCTATCAACCCTAATAAATCTTTATCTCTACATCATGGAGAATTCGGCGAACCCCCCAGGTGTAATGAGAGGAATGATTTCAGAGAGCTCAAGCGATACCATTGGAAAAATACAAGAAGGGAGGACTATCTTGAAATGATACGCCTACTTTACCTCCGCCTGCAAGCGAGAGGCTGGAGAGCGAACATACTCAAGGAGTGGTTCATAGCGGCGGCCAAAAAGGTCGAATCAAGACAACCATTGAGCAAGACAGAAGATGTATCCCCCAGGGATCGGCTATTTCTACTCTTGAAGTACCATCCCCGGGGGATTACGCGCCAGCAACTAATGGCAGCCTTCAATGCCACCTGTGATAATTTCAATGGCACAAGTGCCGCTGTTAAACAAGTCACAGTGGCGTTTTTGAGGTCTAGGAACCTCAAAGATGACTTGACGTCCGCGATATTTTGCACGCCTGAGCACACTCGAGGCCCAGCCTCAAGCACGCGCGTTGACTGCCCTACCTAAGTAAGGTGTATGCTTGTGTGGCGCACCTTGTGCGACTCACTGATATGTCCTTCAACAAAAATTTGAGAGAAAAATCCTAATTTTTACATATATATATAGTGAGTTGATAGCCATTTTTTAGAAAAACAACCTAAAAATTGGAAAGGGATTCTGGAGAGCTCACAACCCGGAAATTGTTGTCAGAGAGGTAATCCAACACTGATGAAGAGATATCGAAAGCAGCACTCGCCTGCGGCTTTGGAGGATACAGTTAATTTCTTGTTTGTGGGGCGCGAAAAAACCTCAGGGGGCGCAAGTTTAAGTTTGGGCTAGTTTTTTGGCAACAACTCTTGCTGAGGCGGGGGCGCAAGCCCCCAGCAAACGGCTGGCAAAAACGGCTGCGCCCCCCAAACAAGATTGAGCCGAGGATACACTAGATTGCTAAATGAATAGCAATTGAACTTTGGAGTTGAATCATCTAGAATTATTTCTATCAAAATGCCCATAATAATGATTCTTACCTAGGTAGCAATCATGTCCGGTAAGAAGGCACCCAGGAGCCAAGCAAAAAATACCTAATCAGACCAAATTTAGCAGACATTCACAAGAGTGCATGAGTATTTGCGACACCAGGCCACTGAAGGCACCCGAGTCAAGCTAGCATTCATTGCTAGGATGTCCTCGCTCCTATTCGCACCATGGGAGGAATCCAACGGCCGACTTGTTATCAATGAGAAGAGTTGTGATTATTATGGTGCCGTAAGAGCTGGGGCCATAGCCACCTGCATTCCAAATCCTCAACCGCGAGGTTTGTGCGTCGAAGCATGCGTGCATGCGCGCCTTCCCTGCCCTTCGTCAGTCGTCGTCCAGGTCGTCCAAATCCTCGTCGTCCCCCTCCAAGAACAGGTCCTTCTCGACCTTCTCTGCCATCGATGCGACGGCCGTCTCCTTTGTTGACTTCTCTTCCCCGTTTTCGTTGTTGTCGCTTCTGTTCTCGCCGTCGCCTTCGACGTCTCCGTCCTGATCTCGAAACAAGTCCTTCTTGTAATTGTACAACTCCCTCCCGCTCAACACGCTCAGTCCCTTCCCACCCTTCTTCTTCTTCATTTCCGTCTCCACCAGCTTCTTGACCTCCGCCTCCTTCCGTCTCCGCTTCCGATCCTGCCACACCTTGAACGTCTCCTCCGTGACCGGCGTCCCCTTCTTCCCGGATCGCTTCAACTCCTCCAGCTTCCGCTGCCGTTGCGCCTCGACCTTGTCCTCCAGGGTGGGGACGTAGTTCGGATCCTCCTTCAGCCGGTCTTCCATCTCCTTCGCGTCCATCTGGAACATCATTTTCATGGCGCGGGAGGTCCCCCCCTTCTTGTCGCCGTCGTCGTGATCGCGTCCCTTCGACTCGACCTTCCCCTCGTTCATGCCGAACTTGGGTCCCTTCTTCGACACGGCCATGAGGGCCTCCCCGAAGAGCGCCTCCTGCTCGGCCTTCTTGGCCTTCGTGAGTGCTTTTTGGGCGAGCTTCTGCTGCTTCTTCTGCTCGTCGAGTTGGCGGGAGTGGGCGTCGGACCCGGCGTTCATGATGGACTTCTCCGTGGACTTGACGTAGGCCATGACCTTGGACGACTTGTTCTTGTTCTTCAGGCCGAATGTTTTGTCATCTAGCGCCTTCTCCTTCTTCTTTTGGAGGGCCTTCTTCGAGGTCTGCTCCTGCGATTTCTTCTTCTGCTTCGACGGCATGGTTTTGTTGCTTTTCGATCTGGGAGGATTGGTGCCGGACGCCAGGTTGATTCGGCGAGCGTTGGATGTGGTTGGGACAAGGTTGGGACTTGGGACGCGAGATCGGAGCAGGAGACGAGGGAGGCGCCGCAAATAAAAGGCGATGAACCGGGCGAGACGGAGGTGGGGGAAGCCGGGGGGGACTGAAACCGGCGGAGGACGAGCGGATATTGGTGTTCTGCTCCTGCTTCGGTCGTGACAGCTCTAGCGGGCTATTGATCATTCGATTTGGTTATTACGCGACTATGGCGATAACCCATATCATATTATTCTCGTAAATTTGATAGCAATAATTATCGCGAACTATACCGCTGAATCCCATTGTCTCTCAACCGTCTATTCTTGGTCGATGGTAGTGAAATAAATTTAGGGGCCGCGTCGGCGCGCCCACCTTCGGGGGGCGAAGTGGCACGAGCCGAGACCGTTTCAAAATTGGATGCGGTTTTCGCTCGCGTTTGGCTAAAATAATTCCAAACGCACTGCCTCGCACCTCGCACCGCGCGCCACCACCACACAATAATTCGCCGCACCATGGCGTCCGAACCCTCCCTAGGTTCCGGACCCCTAGCTTCAAAACTGACCATGGGACTATCTCCTCCCCTTGAGGGTCTCATCTTCACCCCATTCCCTATCAGCTGTACCCATCTCTGATCCTGTACTGCGCTCTTCGCCCGCCGAAATGGCCTCCGCAAAGCGTTCGCGCGGCGACGGTGTCGCGGGACGTCGTCTCACCCGCGGCTCCGACCCTTCCTCCTTCGAAGACGACCTCCAGTGCGCCAACTGTCGTCAGCGCGCGGCGTGGGGGAGGATGAAGGCAAGGAGGACGAGGAGGATGAGGAACGGGGGTGGTTCCTCAAGGTGGAGGTGCAGAGCAGCTTCGGCTTTGAGCACGATACCCCTACCGGTGACGTTGATGCTGGCTCTGGCGCCGACCGGGAGGCGGAGGGCGCGCTCTGCCTTTGCTTGGGCGAGGTCGTCTACTAGCTGTACGTGGGGACGCTGCCCGCCGCGGTCTTCGACGAGGAAGGCTTTGTGGTGAGAGGTCGTGCAGAGGAGGAGGAGCCCTCGAAGGAGCGGTCCCTGGTGGGGATCTCCCTCGATGATGACGGTGGCGGCGGCGGGGCGTGCGGCGCGGCGTTCGACCCGCGGATCCTCCCGTGGTGTTATGCCCCTCAACGCCCTGGACCATCCCGCGTTGATCTCCCTCCCTGCGTGGAATCTCTTGGACTGCGGCGGTCTCGACGGTGGCGACGAGTTCCGACCGGACGACGCGTGTCTGTTGCTCCAAGTCACACGGGACTAATTGCACGGTTCCTCTTCGATCGCGTTCCACCTCCTGGTGGAGGGAACTGCAACCATGGTGGAATCAGAAAAAGACGAAGATTCTCTTGGGTCTTGCGGTGATGTTAGTGGTTGTCGCTGCAGTTGCCATCGGCGTGTCGTTTTCGTCGGGGGGCTCAAGCACGCTCAATCCCGATCCCTTGTCTCAAGGAGACTCGACTTCTACGGAGTCAACGGCTGGCACAACGCAAGTTGACGTCAATGAAGTGCCTTTGAGCGAGCGGAGCGAAGGTCTCACCCTAAACACCAAATAAATGTTCCAAAATCCCGCGGTAGAAAGCGGTTGGCGACTCGACTGCAACAACCACAGCTGCTCGACGACCGGCGCCGACATCAAGCGTTGCTCGTCGTTGGTTGCTGAGCAATACTGCCAACGGAAGGAGTTCGGGTGCGGCGTCGAAAAGGCGGTGCAGCTGTTGGCACGGAGACCTTGACCGGAGAGAAGTGCTCTCCGTTCGAAGTGTTGGGAGAGTCATCGTGGCGAGCTGCAGTTTTTTCTACATCTTTTGTTTTGTCTGATCCAACAAAGCTAGACTGTGAATGCCTAGAATGCCACCAGCTACAGTGGACATGGCTACGAAGTTCCACAGAGCAACAAGTGCTGCCTGAGTGCGAGCGCTGGGTTCATTTTATTGTACAATGCAAATAAATAATTATGGCTGGTCGTGACTTTCGCGAGCTAATGATTTGTAATGCGCAGGAGCAGTCAAGCGGGCGGCGATATAAACACTGCCGCAAAGCTGACTGCTTGCCCGAGAGCAAAACCCATGCTGGTTTATTTGCGATATCTGCATACTGCCATTGCATTGTTGCTGCGGCGCAGCATTAACGCATTGCTTGTACTACGCTCTGTCCATAGAGAAACTGCCCTCCTCCCCTACACGCTACCATCGTCCATCCCTCTGAACGACGTGGCCGTGATCTTGTAGCAGATCTTGCTGTTGTCCTCCGGCAGATTGTCACCAGGTTCCCGACGAACTCCCCTGCCTGCCCCGCCGGCTTGCACGTCATCGTCAGCTCCGTCGGCTCTCCCCCCCTCAATCCATCCTCCCCGTCACCGGACTGACCGAAAAGCTGTGATGCCTCTCCTTGTCGAATGCCGCGTAGTAATCTTCGAAGCCCATGCACACCGGCTTCACGTTCAACAATAGCTCGGCGCCCTTGGAGCTAGCGGCGACGTCCATGGTCATCGTGCCATCGGGGACCGAGGACTGACGAACTCCATTCCCACGGGGATTTCGGAAGCTTCTTCTATGCCTCCCATAACCTCCGCGTCGGCGCCGAGGTTTTCCACCCCAGGGAGGGCCGGGCCGCGATCGCCCTGGTTGAGCATGGCCGAGGAACCCTGATTTCGTCGTGGAAAAGACGTGGGCGAAAGAGGTGGGCGAGAGATAGGGTTCGGCCCGAGCATTGTTTCGTGCGAGTATGCGTCAGAAAGAACAATGCCAGCATCAAAAACGAAGTGCACTGCCCGACGAGCCGGAACTCACGCCCATGCCGGAGGTGAAGACGACCTCGTTGGGATCGTATCCCTCGAGAAAGTTTTGTGCTTGGCCCAAAGTTCCTAAACAAACACCACAAGCCTGCCTCATCATCGTAACTTTCTCCATGTCTCCACGCCAGCCCCAGGGAGGTGACAACACAGCGCGACGAACGAGACCGAATCGATCGAACGAACTCACCCCCATCTTCGCGCTGTCGGGCAACTCGACCGCACTGTCGTGCAGAACTTCGGCGGGCTCGGAGGACGCCGTCGGGACCCCTGGCGGTTGTTCCGACCCCCATCCACGTGGGCTTGCGCCTTTTGCGGCAGGGAGAAGGAGAGGTCGCTCGCGGGGACCTCACGACGAGAGGTGGGGCGGTCGCTCGCTCCGACGGAGGCCGGATCTACCACTCGATTTTCGAAATCGACGACGTCGATCGTTTCGGCATCCGCTTTGCTGCGCGCGACGGGCTTCGGCGGCGAAGCATCGGCATTCCTGGTAGGATTCGTCCTGTTGGAGATGT
>JALLPA010000291.1:0-16781 GCA_036939895.1 Thalassiosira exigua
GTGTGTTTAGTCCTGGGGACTAAATAGAAGCTCTCATGAGCTCTCATAATCTAAGGACAAGGTCATTCAAAGCATAGCAATGCTACACTCATGTTCTCTCTAAGCTTGCCAATGAACGCAAAATACTAGCACACTTTATTTTTTAGCCTAGCTGTTGTGATGATATAGATTTCTGGTCATTGCACTGATATTATGAAATTGAGTTGCCCTCGCCGAGAAAGTATGTCCAAACACTGGGCTCATTCCTAGCTGTCCGGGGGGCTCAGTCAAAATGGCAACCTTCAAAAAGAAGATTGGCTTGGAGAACGTGTAGTATTGCCATATAATTCATCTTCGTGAAGAAATAGCTCATCGATTCAAGATCTAACCCATCTCATTGATCTTTGGACCAACAGCAAGCTGCTCTATTCATGCTGACCTCATTCTCTTGGTTCAGTCGCCATTTCTTTTTTTGAGGTGTCATATTGTAACACCATGATATGTTCTTAGCATAATCATTGATAAATGCATCATACATGATATACATAGAGAACCCTCTGTCAGTATTGCCCTTTACATCTAACCAGGGTGAGATTGGATCTCTAGTTTTATCTTAAGATTCTGAATCATCTACTTTTTTAAGATTATTCATTCGCATGTTGATCACCGAGTAATGGGCTAGAAATATCATTGTCATCTTCATCTGTAACCTGGCCGTGTTCATCATCCTCTTGAACCGTATCAGGAGGAAAAATCAAGGAACTCAGTTTGACCCTGCTTGCTGTAGTCTCTTGCCATTCTTCATCTGATGCGGTGGACTTTCCAAGGTTCTTCATGGATGCAGAGATCGCCCTACGACGACTGCTGATCAGACTATTCTGACCATCGTATGAAGCGCGTCTGCCTTTTTCCTTAGGAGTGAGTTCGACCAAGTCTGGGTTGATTCCTTCTCTCTCGATCTTCTTCTTGTCAATCTTGAAGTGGTTGGGCATTTTCCAAATCGCAAGTAGTAGCAATGTGAATGTGACAAGGGACAGGAAAAGAACCTTCGCTGCCCACCAGGGCATTCCTCCAACAGTAGCGGGCAATGCGTAAGGATGGAAGGATCCTGTTGCCTTATCTAGAGGTGGCTGGTTTTCAGCTACCAGTGGTGTAAGCACCGTGATTGAAAAGAATAGCAGAAAAGCCCACGAAGGATTGGCCATAGGCTCATTGATGCCCTCCATGGCCTTTGTCAACAACTCAGGAGTCAACGTGCTGTCGCCGAAACGCTGGAGCTTCGGAAGATCCCACCCTGGACGCTCAGGGAAAAGTAGATCCTGCGTGCTTGGGTCCACTTCGTCGTTGTTGTCTTTCTTGTGATTGGAAGCATATGAGCTTTGACTGACACCCGAAATGCGGCGAAGTCCCTCCATGAAGAAAATCAATACAAACTGAAGTGCAAATCCTGATATTCCAGCATCGATTGGTTTAGAAGTGCCAGCTCGCAGGTACCCAAAAAAGAAACCAAACACATAAACTGTCGCGGCAATTGCTCCTGTTGTAATGCACCAGGGGTGAATATCCATTTTTCGGTTCGTGCTGTAAAGTCCGAGAAGGAATGCAGGTAGTGCTTGCGTGGAAACTGGAAATTGAATTGCGCTCTTAAGTTAAAGTGTGGATGCAATGAAAGAAAGGGAGCAAGTTAGATATAGGAACTCAGGAAACGAAGTGATTTGATGTGGCACTTACCAAAGCTGATATTCCATCTCTCCATAGGAGACCAATGAGTAGAGAAATAACGACTGCAACAAAGGAAGTGAACTTTCCAAACCGGCCAATTTCTTTCGGGGTCAAATTTGGACGGAGAGGATAAACTATCTCCACGGTCACCAGCTGAGAGATCGCGATGACCAGAGAATCTGCAGTAGACATGATGGCCGCCAAAGAAGCAGTGACCGCGATGATTCCCTAGATTCGTGACGAAATCAAGAAAGAACGGACTAATTGTAAGCTGTCTTCCGACATGATCTGGAACAGAATAATCGCCACGCACCACTGCCTTCGAGAAGCCTCCTTCGTCCATTAGTACCTCCATAATGGCCGAGAATGGGCTCGCAACTGATTTGTTGTTCAAGAGCTGAACACCAATGGTTCCAATGAAGCACCCAACAGGCTAGTTCAATGAGATAAACCACATGTAAGTAAGTGCATGTTTTGAAGAGAAGCAAATAAGTATGGTAAAAAGAGGGAACTGACCATCGTGAACCACCTGTACGAGAGGTGGCGCATCGCCAGAGTGGGGTAAGTACGAGGGGTGTTCTTGGCAAAAACATAGTAGAACAAACATAAAAGAGGGGAACTGACGTTGCTACAGTCATGGCGGTGTAGCCTACTTTCAACGAAGCCAGATCACTTGCGGCATAAGTTCTTTGCATCAAATGAGGTAGAGTGAAGAATGCAAAGCCGCTCAGACTAAACTGCCAGAAATTCCACTGCGACTCGCGCGATGGCGTCTAGTGCACAAAAGGTACGTGAGTCGCGGAAGCCGATGCTACCAAACGAGACATGAGACGACTTTGAATCGCTTACCTGGTAATACTCGGGCCGGGGATACGTGGACGGATCGAGATCTTTCCACCCGAGGAATTTGCTCGCGAGGACGGACGGAATGGCAACGAAGGTGAATAACATGACCAGAGCCTGCAGGCTGTCCGTGGCCGCCACGCTGCTGAGGCCTCCCACCCACTCCAAGACCAATATGATTGCCATGATGATGATAGCAGGATAGACTGTGCCTGGATCCAGCCCGAACATGGCATTGAACGTGCTCCTTATGGCCGCGACCTGGGCGGCGAGGTAGATTACTGACGGAACCACTTGGAGAAAGACGATTGTGTACCGCAAAAGCTGCGACTGATACCGGTCGGTAATGCTTAGGGTTGGGCGAAAAGGTGAAAATAAGACGGTATTTGTGAAACTTTGCCTCGATTTACGGCCTTGTACTTACAAATCCACCGGGGACTGGTGATTTCGGATGTTGGAAGATTTGCGGAGTCGGATGCCCGTGCCCATATAACCCCAGATGACACTCCAAGTTATCCCTATCCAGCGGAGGCTTGACCACCCTTTGGTGCTGTAGGCTTCGTTGGGAACGCCTGCAAAGGCAAAGGCAGCGAGAAGTCAAAAGTCGACGCGAGTGATGAGGAACTCAAAATGGTGTGCAGCTCCTGAAAGAAACGAACAATGCACAATCACGAACCTATCACCGTGTATCCGCTGCGAACAAAGGGCGCGCACGACTACGTTTGAGGAACGAATGGAATGCTATAGCGAAGCGGGAATTCGCTCACCTGAAGAGGGAGGCAAAGACGGTACCGGCAGTCATCAGTGGGCCGAAGTTCTGCCCCCCTAGGAAGTGCGCCGCGAGCTTGTCGGTGACATTGTCGTGCTCCATTCGCTCCATCCGTTTGTGCGCCCAGAAGGCGCATCCTCCCAGGACGCAAAAGTAGACCGGGATGGCGATGATCAGCCCTGGCGGAGGGAGAAGCAATTGCGAAGTGGCGCGACGAAAGAGGAGAGCAATTGAAGGTTACGACGCGGCGGGGAAAGTCATGACTGGTCATGAGAGGGGCATTGCACAATGCCCGCATTTGGACTGATCTGCCAGGATTGTCTCGTGGATGTTGCCCGATGGCCTGGATCGTACCATTACACGCACAATATTGTTTTGCTGACCAAAAAACAGATGCCTCGTTGGACATTGGAGTTGTCGCCCTCTGACCTCTGACTCGTCCAAAGCAAGGCCACAAGACACAAGACAGAAGACACAAGACACACCAGACGCCAATGAGGTGTTCACGCTGTGATCGTGATCCTTGATTCGTGGAGTCCCCACGAAATAATAATGGGAGTTTCAAGAGCGAGTGTTTTGTATCCAAGAACGCCTTCATGGGAGAGACTAAGGTCGCACCTTTCGGGCCAGGCTTTTCGCGTGTATGTACAAATGCGACCGGTCAGTCTTGCACGGCGCACAGCACCATATCCATATCAACAAAATTGTCTGGGGAGTTCATAAGGCAACACAAATTACCTAACATGTGCTCTTGCGCAACCATGGCTCTGCTTGTATATATATTTCCTGTGTTTTCTCCTGCTCTGCCGTCAAGCAACACGTGCTGAGAAAGTTCCAAGTCAGTGATGATCAACTGAAAACTAAATGGCAGCACTAATGGAGAAGAGCTCACGTCCCTTCGACGGGTTTGAAGGCCACCCTCGTCGAAGAGGAAGTGGCAACAAAGCGACGGGGGGCGGGGGTTGATGTCGGAGATGTCGGTCTGTCGAGCTACGGTGTTCTCGGCTCGACGCGTGTCGCGTGGTGTCGGTCGCAGCGAGGTCGGAGGTCGGGTGGTCGCCGGTCGCGTCGTTTTGTTCTCGATGCAGGTTTCCGCCGCACCAAGAAGTAGTACGAATGGATGTCTTGAACGAAGCTTGCATCAATCTCTGGGTCGCGGGATTGAGTCACGGATAAAAATTATTTGTGCTCCAGTGCCGGAGAAGGAGATAGGTAAGTTGTTCCTCACATCACATGGCAAAACAGAGCAGAAACCCATCCTGCATTAGGTACATCTCTGGCCATTGTCATATCTCAGGGAACAAACTCACAGATCAATGGTCAAAACGAGTGGCTGGCATCAGATGAGCAGGATGAATGGTGCCTTTCCACCCTTTCGAATCTAAAGTTGCCCGTACATGACGAACCCAACAATGGAAGGACAAAGATCCCCCCAACTCAGCGATAGATTCTATATGATGAACGCTGACAACATTTGTTGCACTGTCACCCTTGTGGTGTGGGATTAGCATCCCGATGTGCCCCTCATATAATATCAGTGCCTCCTAGCATCGAACAACGTCGTGCCTTGCTCAGTCGGTGTGGTCAAGACCCGTGATACCCCCGCTACTTGAACCAATTGAGGGATATGCTGGTGGCTTTAGTATCAACTTTGGCTTTGATGCAGTGCTGCTGATTGACGCTGGCCATTGCTCATCTTCAAATAAAAGAAAAGTATTGGGCCTCCCTTGGCTGTTTGTATCCGAAATATTTCCTTATGAAATGATAATTTCTACATCTGTAACAGCAGCTGCAAGCTTCGGTTTATTTTTATGGGTTGATAAGTGGCTGTAATATTTAGTTTTGAGTGTGAATTATTATGTAGCAAGTTAATTGTGCGATTTATGAAATATAGGTCTCTTCCTCCCTCCTCACCCCCAACACAAACACCAGATTTACTATGATCATCCCACTCCATCATCCAAGTTGCTTCCAACATTGCACCTCGATGGCGATGGAGTATTTCTGCAAAAAGATACACAGGTTTTCAATGTCATTGCAATATATGTCACCCATCTACTCCAGAACCACCCACCTGGCAGCTTGTGTGTCATGTTGTCATTAGAGTGGTCTTAAAGGGGTTTGGCGTGCGCCGCGCGCGGCGCACCGGTGGCGCACCCGTCTAGAGGGTTTTCTTTTCGAGGCTCGCAGCTGGCGCGATCATGGCGCGGCGCGAACGACTCTCGATTTCAAATTTTGAAAATTTGAAAATGAACACTGATCAAAGCAAGGCGTCGGTGAAGCAAGGGCGAGGCGAAAGGCGAATCGAAGGCGAGGGAAGGAAGCGATGACAGAGAAGGGTCCCGGGGAGGCGGAGGCGGTGCGGTGATGAAGGACGGCGATGGGGGTCCACGACGGGGCGGGGGTGGCGACGGGGCGATACCTAGAGGTGTGAGACGGATGGGAGACGGCGGACAGGTGGGCGGGGCGCTTCGAGCTTCGCGATCGGGTTGATACTAATTCCTACAGGGCTTTCTACGGGCGCGATTTTGGCGCGCAAGCGTTGCTAGCGCGCCGATTTTGCGCCGCGCGTGACTTCGGCGCGCGACCGTCGCACGACCGTCGCGACACCGGCGCGTCAATTTTGAAAACAGTTGAAAACCTCGCTTCACACGGCGCGCCACTGGCGCGCGCCAAGGCCTTGGTGCGACGTAAAAAATTGGTTTAAGACCACTCTATTATTACTACTGTGTGCTGAGAAAGAGACGTCGGTTTTGTGCCTACAATATGCCGCCGGTCCCCAAGCGAGCACGTTCAATCCCACGTTGTGGGTTATCAGTTTTGTCCATTATATCAAATGAGGCTGTAACCCCAAGGCCACACCAGAATTTCAATTAACGATCCAAACCATGACCATGTTCTTTTGCATCACCTCACATCCTACCCAGATCCATATCCAGCCAGCCCCCCACTCGATAAATCAGCATTTGCTCAAGCCAAGCCTTGGAGTAACATCATCCATGAAAAATGGGTCCATGATCTGGTCCCTCCATCTCCGATGCCCAGCCAAACAGCAGATGATTTTAAATGATTGTAATATTACTCACAAATCAAAATATTGGTCAAGAGAGATGAAAGTACATGACCATTATTTGTCCAGGGAGATACATCTTCATCCTGGGTAACAGGCCACTGGAACCTGGGATCTAGCCTCTCTTGACCACCATCGGATGAATACCAATGACCATCGTTATACATACCATGACATTGATGTCAGAATCTTTCACTCCTTGGAAGGCATATTTGGAAGGGGAAAACAGTTTACAGTATTATGTACCCATCTAATCCCTATATTGGACACAGCAATCCATTGCCATAAACATGCGGAACCATTCCATCACTATCCATTGAAATGAAAAATGAAGTCGGTATGTTTTTCGTGGACTTGAACCAATAGGAGGGGAAAGGCACTGGGCCGTGACCAGGTATTGGATTGCATGCCAAGAAATACTGAGGATGAGAAGAAGGGCTTGTTTGCTGAGATTGGAGTTTGCCTCTTGCAGGATGTGGAAGCTTGCTTGTCAGTAACAATAAGTATAGGGGATCACCTTGCCATTGCAATCGAAACCGACATTGCAAATATATATACTTCTCTCCTTGTTTTTGTTTCAGGGGTGTCGGAAGAGAGGGAGAATAATACCGTTTGGGAAGAGCCGGGCAATATGTCATTGAACCGTCCCCAAGTGACTGAGCTAGTTCCGAGAAGCCAAGCTAAAGCATAGACGCCACACCATGCTTGCCAGCACCATGGGCATTGTTGTGCCCAAATTTGTCCACGACCCCTGAGGGGATTTTTAATTGAAACTTTCCCAAATATATTGACATACACGGCACCATAATGGACAAAATCATGAAACCAATGATCTTATTCTTATTGAGGGTGAGATTGATTTAGGTCATCAGAGAATATGTGCACTGAGCAATGAACAAGATTGAACATGCTCCAAGAGATTTTGAGTTCAATCTATTGAGATTGATGTCAACGGCGGACGAGATGAGGCTCAAGGAGCTCAAGATCAGACGTCTTATGAGTTTTGCTTAATGTATGTATTTTTGTGCAAAGAGCCTATCCGAATCGCCGTTGTTGTTTCGTCACCAATGTCTCAGTTTGCTAACAAGTCTGCAATCAGGGATATCAATCATGTTTACTTTTTGGGTCAAATATCTCCTGCCATGGCTTCCGGTATATTTAAGCACAAAGATCAATTTAGGCCCATGTGGAAAATCTTTATGAATGTGATTTCGCATTGGAGACCGGTGATCATTCATAGATTAGACTATCAAAGGCTTTGATTTTGTCCAATTCATTACAAGTACAGGGGAATTGGATGTTCTGGCCCTTCGCATACAAAGGGGTAGTCTCAGACATATTTGTCCCCCCTTGAGGCTAAACACGGAGTCCTCTCATCTTGTAATTTTGTTAAGAAAAGGTAGGATAACCCAAAATTGGCAATGATTTACTGTCAATGTTTTAATTGCATCGTACCAATTGTGTTTGCTGAAATCGCTGAATCAGAGTTTACTGGCATGTGATTGGCACTCCAATCACATTAGTGCTTAAAAGATGGAACTGAGCAAAATTTTGTCCATTGAGATATAATGGTAATTGTACAACTCATCATCAGATTTCTCCAGGAATGTACCTACTTAGTGAGAGAGAGCCAGTCCTTTTATTCTTTGTCCTTAATTGTAAGTTATCTCCAATTTCCAGCCCATAGCTCCATTGGCAGTTTGGCAGCCACAAGTCAACTCATTTTTGTTGTCCGCAAATGCACTTGCTGTTGCTGCCATTCCCTTCAAACAACAGAGGACAAAGCTGGCTCAATTGTTGGTGTTAGCTGCCTGGTGGGGCACTGGCTGCAATGCTGAATGATGTGGTTCATCACATATGCTATCTCTGACTACAACAAGAAACCAGCTCACCATAATTTGACTACCTCGGCCATAACAGACTAAATTTACATCTACCTCATTTATTTACCACAACATCATAGCACACAAGATGATTCTTCCTGACTTTCTAGATCACTTCTATCTTGATTATCTTTCACCCTACAAAATGAGCATCGGAACACGGCCTGTATCTTCCTAATGACTTATTTAGAATATTTTTCAACAACCTTCGATTAAAACAACTTTGTCATTGCGACCTTGCTACTACTCCTGATTATATTGGTACATTAGGCTGTAGACCAAATTATCACTTCAATGCATCTAATACTCAAACAACTGATGATGCTGTCTAGTGGTAATGGAAACTGTCCCCACCCTTGGATCTAGAGCTAGATCAATTGATGTAGCTGGACTCATTGTAACCAACCTTTCACAGATCACGTAACACATGTTCTGACTTTCTCAAGAATGGGTTTTTGAAGCTACTAACCCAATATGACAGCATCTTCCGATGCCTGCTTCGTTACTGTGTGCAAATGGTGACTAACCTCTTCACCAACGTTTGGCGCTCCAAATCGGCAGTCATAGAGGATCTATTGCCTACATCAATAGTCACTGTGATACAACAAATTGAACGACCATGCAAACTGATGTGGCAATGATATTATATGTCATTCTTCAAAGAAACAACAATGTGCTACGAGTGGCAATGCCATTGGCCCTCTAACCTTTCCGATGAACACACATCTCCATATTCATCTACATTAAAATTATACCCAACACCACATCTTCCTCCCACTAATTCTACCCTTACCATCTTCCTCTCTCAACAGCTCAAGATTTTGTCAAAAATATCATCTCCTGTTTGGACACAAAAATTATATGACTTCTCAGATTTCACTCCACTCTTCACACTGTTTACAAGACCCTCGATTGGCGAAGTGGTTAGCCGATCAAATTTTGGAAACAAGGGCCGGGTTCGATTTCCGGCATGGCATATTCTAGGTATATGTCCCCCCCCCCGAGTCTCAGATGCCAGGGGAGCTTCGGGAAGGAGTTCAAATGGCTGATCGGTAAGCTGTTAAAGGGGAATAGTAAATGGGTCTCGTACCCCGGGTATGCTAGTCGCAGGGTACAAAGATTCATACATCACAACTAAAGTCCACCTGTCCGGGCCGGCCCGCTGACGTCAGTGCAGTGCCAGGTACTGGTTACCAGATGGTTGGCAAATGTTCCTTCCCACACCGTTGCAACGCGCGCGAAGAGGTCCGTACACGGGGGGCCCTCAGGTATACCCTTGTTAGAAGTAGTACATGCGAAAGTACCCGAGTCTGTTAACGCACAGTGATGGCAGACCCGGGTACACCTCAGCGTTTCTTCAATCGTTTGCTCCTGCGCGTTGGCCGCGTCGCTTCCTTAGGGACCGGATCCTCCGAGCGCTTCCTCTTTGTTCCCCCAGCCTCGCTTGCTTCAAAGCCATGCCCGTCCTTTGTAGCTCGACTTGCCTTTGTGTTCCTAATGCCACTTTTTGCTGTCTGCGACCGCTTGTTGATTTGCACATCCCCTCCTTTGGATCCCTTGATCGAAGCGGCTGCTTTCTTGGTTGCACCAGGACCCTTCTTTGCCATCTTGTTCTCCTTGCTATTGGCCTCATTCCTTGATTTCGGCACCTTCTTCGTCTTTGCCGTTTGGGCCAAGCTCTTCCGACCCAAAGGCTTCTGGATCGACGGTACCACATGGCCGTGGATTGTCCGCCAGACTGCACGAACGTGGCAGTCCTACCGTTGTTATTCTTGACGGCCCCTCCACTCCTGCCGCTCCTCCACCGCCGATGGAAGATCCACTCCTCCAGAAACTCCCCCCCTGCATCAAGACACTGCGCGGCTGTTGAGAGGATATAGTACATCTCTTGAGCGACCGCCTCGGCCTCGTCCGATGTCAGATAGGACTGATCCGGATGGATGCGCAACCGGTACAAGATCTCGTCCGCAACTCGGTTCCCAATCCCGCTGACGACGGCGCGCTGGTCGAGGAGGAGTCCCTTGATCCCCTTCTTTCGGTTCGCCAGATTCTCGACCAGGGTGGCCCCTTGAGCTGCGTCCCCGGGGACGGGTTTGTTGCCTCTTTGGACCTTTGCAGGGCGCCTCAGATGCAAGCAGCGTGTCCTGCGCAATGTCTCGAAACGTCGGGATGTGATCCTCGTGACTTCCAACCTTGCAATCTGTGCCCGCGTCCACGAGCACGCTGTCGAACCGACGCGGATCGGAGAACGACGCCTCCGTCCCGTTGGACTTGAGGATCAAGTGCGTGTGCAGGGACAGGTACAGATCGTCCTTGCTCTGCGATACCAACTCCGGCACGCGGCCAGGAGAGGAGATGCGCCGGTCATGCCCATGTGCAGCAAGAGGTACAACGTCGCCTTGTGCGTAAGTACCCGGGTCTGTCAACGCGCAGCGTTGTGCGTCTTCAGACTCGAGAGGTGCCCATGGAAGCAAAGGTTGAATATTCTGCAAAAGATGACATTTGACTCCAGTGGTCTGCTTACGAGCCACACATTCCTCCCGCAAGGGCGGTAGGAGGTCCGATTTTCAACAGCGGGCTTGGCACGCTGGCCGGTACGCTCGAAGGGAAGGAAAAATTGACACCTGTCTGCCACCCGTGAACCCCCGGGGGGAGGGTTTGCATAGAGTGGATCTTGCCATTCGGGATGTCCCAAGTACTGCAGTTTGGGAGTCCGTGCCAGTCGGTGAAGGTCTGGCATACCCAGGGCCCAGGGTTCCTGCTCCATCAAACCCCATTATGGGTCACTACCATTCTCTATCCGGAAGCCAACACACACACACACACACACACACTGTTTATCAAACTATACTAGTGTGCACCATTTCAGTGTGCCATAAAATCCAGTGTAAACATTGATGGTAGTGCATTCAATTTCGCCTCTAATATTGAACTATGCACTAGCAGTGCCTGGGATTCATTGGATGCATTGGATTTCAGTGCAAGTCTCCCTAGTTGTTGCAATGAATGATCAAGTGCAAGTTCTAGCGTATATAGTGTGCACTAGAATCTATAGAAAAGTACTCTAGTAATGATAAGGCCGATTTTATAAAACTAGCTACACAAAATAATCAAAAGTGACACTAGAAATTTCATTAACATAAATACAAAGCATCCTTAAAATAAACTACAAACCACATGTTCCCCCCCAATACTGGAGCATTATAGTTACAAACTGCTTCTTCGTGATCAGTGGTGCGTTTGATGCGAAAGACATGGTCGTTGTAGGCAATGGGTACACATGGGGACCGCAATTAGTGCAGGGGAAGAAAAAGATTCATAGCTGGCCCGTTTTCGCCAAAAACCGGCAGTTGTCACCTAAACCATGCGCTTTAAAGTTGAGAATTGCTTTCCTACCATCAGTGGTGAGTCTGATGTGAATAACATGGTCGTTTGAGGCGACGGAGGTGTGTTGGACTGCGATTGTATTTAGGTTTTATAAAAAACAGCGCAGCTCTTTATTTGAGCATATGCTGCTAGTTGCAACTGAGTGATGCCTAGCTTTGACGAGGCATCAATTGCACCTTGGGCGCACACACTAGGTGTAGCTCGAAAAGCAAAAGTGCCACATTTGTGCTTAGGGCAATGCAATCAAGTCACAAGGCGCAATGCTGTATTGTGCAGTAAAAATACACTATTCTACATGCATACCTCCACCAGTGACCATAATATGGAAACTCACCCTGGAGTGCTCCCTTAGCTATGGACTCTGTATTACGTTCTATATGAATTATCTCAAGAGTAAGATGCCTTGCCATACTCATTCATCCAATCGCAGCAATCCCAGCAGAGAAGCTTTCATAGTACCTCCGCCAAAGACTCATTCAGGTGGCAAACGAGACGACCCAAGTCGCTTCACGGGCACATCGTACTAGACGCCCCCGTTCTCAGCGTTTCTTCAAGCGTTCGCTCCTGCGCGTCGGCCGCGTCGCGGGCTTGCGGACCGACTCCTCGGAGCGCTTCCTCTTTCGTCCCCGAGCCACGTTCGCTTCGGAGCCGTGACCGTCCTCTGTAGCTCGCGTTGTCTTTGCGTTCCTACCCGCATTTTTTGCTGTCCGCGGCCGCTTCTCACTCCGCACATCCCTCCCTTTGGACCCCTTGTCCGAAGCGGCCGCTTTCGTGGTTGCACCGGGACCCTTCTTCGCCGTCTTGTTCTCCTTACCATCGGTCTCATTCCTTGATTTCGGCACTTTCTTCGTCTTTGCCGTTTGGGCCAAGCTCTTCCGACCCACGAGCTTCTGGAGCGACGGCACCACGGCCGTGGATCGTCCGCCAGACTGCACAAACGCGATGGTCCTACCGTTATAATCCTTGGCGGTCCCTCCGCCCCCGCCGTTCCTCCATCGCCGATGGAAGATCCACTCCTCTGGAAATCCCTCCCCTGCATCCAGACACTGCACGGCCGTCGAGAGGACGTAGTACATCTCTCGAGCGACCGCCTCGGCCTCCTTGGGCGTCAGGTAGGACTGATCCGGATGGACGCGCGACCGGTACAAGATCTCGTCCGCGACCCAGTTCCCGATCCCGCTGACGACGGCGCGCTGGTCGAGGAGGAGTCCCTTGATCCCCTTCTTTCGGTTCGCCAGGCGCTCGGCCAGGGCGACCCCTCGAGCGGCGTCCTCGGCGACGCCGTCCGTTGGACGCCTCTTCGGACCTTTGCAGTGCGCCTCGGAGGCGAGCAGCGCGTCCTGCGCGATGTCTCGAAACGTCGGGATGCGATCCTCGCGACTTCCGACCTCGCAGTCTGCGCCCGCGTCCACGAGCACGCTGCCGAACCGCCGCGGATCGGAGAACGACGCCTCCGTCCCGTTCGACTTGAGGATCAGATGCGTGTGCGGGGGCGGGTACGGATCGTCCTCGCTCAAAGATTCCAACCCTAACACGCGGCCGGGAGAGGAGATCCGGCCGGTCATGCCCATGTGCAGCGAGAGGTACAGCGTCGGCTCGTTTCCTGTGATTTCCCTCTCTTCGTCTGCTTCGGCATCGGCTTTCGATCTGGCATCCGCGCCGGATGCGGTCGGTGTCTGCTTCGCCCTTTCGGCCCCGGCTTTCTTCGCCTTCTGCAGCACCGCGCACAAAACCTTGCCTTTCCTCAATACCTCTTTCATCACGTAGCCGCCCTCGTTGATCTTGTCCACGACCTCCGACGACGGGAACCGCTTCGTGGGCGCGGGCGGGGGACACTCCAACGAGACGACGGAGGTGCCGCCGCCGTCGACGAGGGGGAGGAGGATCCGGCGGAAGTGCTCCACCTCGGGGAGCTCGGGCATGATTACTTCTTCTCCTACCTTCGCTTGCTGTTGCGACGACCGGCCGATGTGAGATAGATAGAGAGTGTTGCATGCATGCGGTTAGGTGACGAGCCTTTGCCTTTGCCTAACGCGGACTGACTGCGGAGGCGGCAGCGCAGGCTCGATTGTTGCCTCTCGCCGCTCTCTCATTCTCACGCCAATTACACTGACACTGACTCAGAGTGAAGATCTACTTGTTTCTGACTCATCCCCTTGTATCGCTAACCAGCCTCTGTCCTCAAGATAGCGAGGGGCGAGCCTGCGCGAACCCCCCGTCATGTCACTCGGTCCGCCTCCGCCCTCCTGTCGTCCTCGGCCGATCGATCGGCGTCGGCCGGCGTCTCGGCGCTCCGACGGCGCGTCTGGATGAGGCCTGGCTGGGGATGCGGAGGGCTTTGGAGAACCCGTCGCCGGTGTCCCTGCAACACACCGAACAGAGTTATTTTTGGCGATTATTGTACGAATTTAAAAGGTTGATGATACTGACTATGATCGCTAAATTAGACGCCATTCGGTGTGTTGCTGTCGTGCTCCTACGATACCTGCGTCGTGCGCTGTATGTCGTGCGTGTCGCGTGTCGATGTGTTGATCTGTGTGTGATGTTTTTTTTCGTTCGCCCGCGCGCGTGCGCATGTCCAATGGCATGTCGCATGCCACGCACTCTCTGGGTCTGCGGGCGGAGAGAGTTACGGAAAACAACGCTCGCGTCAACAACTTCGTCTCATTATCATTAGATGCACTCGTCCGGAGTCCGGACTTGTGCAATCATATTTGGCGGATCATACATGCTGCTCATAGGCCGCTAGTGGTATTCTGATCGTTTCATCGCTCGCCAGTCGCCAGTCAGCTGCAACGCCAATAATTTATTCGGTTCTGTTGCTTGCCCTGACTCTATCTCGCATCCACCATCATTTACACTGGGAAAGCGTTTCACTTTGCAATCAAAGCAAAGATGGGCCGATCCTTCTCTGTCGGAATCCTAATCCTTTCGGTAGCCGCCGGCCTCCTGATCAAAACCCTTTCCACGTTCGAAGGAGGACCGCACCATGGCATCCGTCCGATTTCGAAGGAAGCGGTGCCGGTCTATCTGACGTCAGAGATGAATTGGCTCGTCCGGATGATATCATACATCGCTCCGCTGATCGTACCAATTGCCACGATGACTGCGTGCCCAACCGTAGTGGAGTGGGAAAAGGAGAAAGAAGCAGAAGCGGCGATGCTTTGCATGAAGCCGGCCCGAGACGCTGTTGCCGATGCACCTGGTTTCGTTGACTTGTCACTGTTCGACGAAGAAACCATTTTCGTTGCCAGACCCGTATCGTCCGATCCGTTGGAGGTGAAACTGTTCCAGAAGCGGGATTCCCCAAAAGACACGAAGGCTCCGTTGATAGTGTACCTCCACGGTGGTGGATTTACAGTCAGAGGAAGTCCCCTTACCTTAGCAGCAAGGTTATTCGCCAAACTTTTAGATGTTGACGGTGAAAATTCTCGTTTCATGGAAAGTGCAACTTGGGCAACAGTGTACTATCGTCTAGCTCCAGAGAACACATACCCAGCCGCTACAGAAGACTCTTTGTTGGCATTGAATCATCTTGTCCGTGAGATGGGACTGGGCAGAGGAGGTATCCATGTCGTGGGCATATCCGCTGGTGGCACTTTGGCGATGGAGATGACGATGAAGTCTCTCGATCTGGTTGACACCTTTTTCGTGGACGAGCCGCCAGTTCCACTGCCAACGAGCGATGAAAAATGGTCAATGGATTCTCCATCGTTCCGTCGGTACTCGTACTCTCGGCAGGTGCCAACTACCTGGCTAGAATGGTCCCTGAAAGCATACACCGGGTTGGACACTGTGCATGATATTGAGAAAGATCTACGCCTTGGAACTATAGCTACAGGAGTGGACATCACTGGAGGATCAATGAACGTCTCTGAGTGGGTAAAAAGAAGCTCATCAGCTTCACTGCCCAAATTGATACTGGTAACTGCAAAGGGTGACCCATTGAGAGATGGAGGGCTAGCTTTCAAGGATGTTTACGAGCAAGTGATTCAAGCAGCAGAAGCAAAGAATAGCTCAATGAGCGGAGGCGTCCCCAGAATCAAACATTTTGAGACTAGTTCTGGTCACGTAGGTTTTTATCTCTTTGAGCCCGAAGTGTTTAAAAACATTGTGACGGAATGGTATTTCGGCATTCATGGTGCTTGGGAAAGGAAAAATAGCATCAGCATAGATTCATAGTGCCTCAGTACTTGCAACGATGGCTTTTTGAGGTTCGTTGTAAAAAGAACGAAAATGATCAAAATCACAGCAGAGGAAGAAACAGTAGAGCCGGACGGAAAAGTGTCTAGTGTATGAAGTACTGGCGCATGGTGCCAAGAAAAATAATGGCACAAATTAACACCACCTCTTTAGCAATGGCGTTGGTGTTTGTATCTGTTGTTGTTCCCCTATCTGAGATGGCATGTTAAACTTCGAACCCTTTCCTTTCCTGGTACTTCTTTGGATCTTGTTTCGCACATATTTGCATAGATTTGCTATCAACCCCATTATTCGCCGTTCCAAGCACACTGATGTTTGCATAACTTTCAGTCAAAGCTTACTCATATGATTTGGTCATAATTTCAGAAGGTTTCAGATATTGGTATGTCACAGTGACAAACTCAGACGCAATCTCAGCTGCAAGCTGGTAGAGCCAACTTGAATATTTGGCATGATGATTTTTTTGGCAGGGGTTTGGTGAACCTCCCTCTAACAAATAATCTGGCAGAACAAACATCTAATCTAAATTTTTCTGCAAATATTTTGATTATTTCGAAAAGTTGTACCTATGTTCACTGATCTCAGCTTATCAAGATATATTAGACCCAAGTTGGTCCGTTCGAATTTATGGGTCTATATCATCAAAATGTCGGCATATTTGGCTCATATTTGGCTCATATTGGGCTCATATTTGGCAGATTCGGTCGGTGCGCCTGACAGAGGCTCCTAACACAGCTTGACATCAATTTTCACAACAAAATAGTAATATTGAGACAATAATTTGATCCAACAGAAACGCGATTATGAGTACTGTTAAAAACAAATACAATAATACAAAATCTTAGCCGGAACGTTTATATATACGGAGTTGAAGCCCATATTACATCGCCGTTGCTCCACTCGCCAAAACTTCTTAACAGCTGGA
>JALLPA010000292.1:0-16758 GCA_036939895.1 Thalassiosira exigua
TCAGGATGAACACCCACTTGCTTCGCGGCTCGAGGGTTCCGTTCAACCGGCGGCCAGTGATTCAGGACGAGGCGGCGTTCGAGGCCATGGATTGCGGGCGGTGGTAAGCGGAGGCCCTCCTGCATTACAAGTGTGCCGATGGTCGGACCATGGCTGAGAAGCGGGTCATTGCTAAACGAGTCAAGGACCTGTTCTGGATTGACCCCGAAGACCTACACGAGGATGATTGTCACCTCCTTTTTGAGGACCCTGAAGAGCTGGGTGCTTCCAGTACCACTAACCAAGCATACTGGGTAGCATGCGTCGAGGCGGCTTTGTTGTCGGCTTCCCATCCCAACGCTGAGATTCCTTCAGAGTTAGATACAGAGGGTAGTATACAATACCATCGACAGTGCAAGAAGCAGACGTAGATGGGATTCGTCATATATGACTTACTATTTGCCTTTATGGTATGTTCTACGTTCCCTTCTTGGCTCTGACCGGGTGCTGTGCTCGCCGCGCAAATAGAAAGACATTGTTCACTCCTTTTGAAATAGTATTGGGGTAGTTGATAAGGTAAGTTGTAATTGGGTTTCCTCCGGCAGATGGGGGGTGGCACGGCACCAGTCGCGGCGCGCACGGCGCGGCGAACACGCGAGGACGCGCGTTGGCACGACCTCCACAATTGTCCTCCGTTGTTCGGGCACGGCATGGCGTCCTCGGGGAGCAAGTGCATCGCCGACACAACGAACGGATTCTCCGGGACGCGTCCAGAGGCAGTGGTTTCCTCCGGCGGACGACGCGTGGCGCAGCACCAGTCGCGGCGCGCACGCCGCGGCGAACCCGCGATGACGCGCAACAACCTGACCTCCGCGCTCGTCACCCGTTGTCCGGGAACGGAGTGGCGTCCTCGGGGAAGCAAACGGATCGCCGGCACGACGAATGGATCCGCCGGGGGGGGAGACGAACCGGTCCATTGATATGTGCGCTCCCACCATCACAGCAACACAAGGGTTGCGTGACCGCGAACTTGAAGCTGTGATGCAGGTGGAACCTGCCATTAGTTCCATATGAAACTTCCAATGGTTCCACCTGCATCTAGCTGGAGCGTGTGGTTAATTGACAATCAACTGGGGGGAGGGAATGAAGTCCCACGCTTGTGAATTAAAGTAATAAACTGGCGGGGAAAGGCGGGCGGAATGGGGAAACGAAGAAGGGAAGGATGATGGAGGAGGAGGAGGATTTTCTTCTGATTTTTGGGGAAGTTCGTATGGGTGTGATACGCAACAATTAATTTGGAAACGATGCAAAAACATGAGAAGGAACAGGGGAGGGAGCAGGAGAGCAAGGAGTTGGGAGAGGGAAGAGAACAAGAAGGAGTGCGGGGAGAGGAGGACAAAGGATGCGGTGGAGTGGAACAAGGAGGGGGATGAGGAGGACGATGACGAGGAGGGAGGAGAGGAAAAGGATAACGAGGAGGAGGACGAGGAGGGGGGAGGAGTATGAGGAGAGGGGAAAAGGAAGAGGTGAATGACTTCAATGAGGAGGAGAGGAAGGACTAGGAGATGGAAGAGAAAGAGGACAACAACCACGAAAACAACCGGGAGGAGGAGGAGAAGAAAGACAACGGCGAGGACAACGACAATTACCCCACTATGAATATAAATTACCATTCATATCATTGTTATTTTGTGTCTTAATTGTATACTAGTTTTCATGATATTATTTCGATTGGCTGACCCCGACACATCCCAGTAAACGACAAAATCTACCATCCATTGCATGCGGCCTTTAGAGACCATCGCTGCCGGCGCTCCGCGGGTCACGGTGTCTGGGAGGGTCGACTGGACCCGTTGGGCGATGGTGGCACCATGCCATGGGATCAGCTGGACGGTGCCGTCTTCGTGGTGTGCTAGGCCACCGAATGTGGAGAGAACCTCTCTAAGTAAAACATACCACGAATTGTCCTTAAACTATTTGGAAATTTATAATAAAACGTTCGCGCTAATTGATCGTCTCGCACAACTTGGCACCTGACACACGCTAGACAGAGGGGCCAAAAAATACCCACGTCCAAAAAATGCCCTTATCCTCCTTGTCCACTAGGAGTAGATATTTGCTAGATAAATATGTTGCGGGCGTTTCTGCTAACACGTGTTTTCGGATACGGACAAGATCGATGCGGAGATACGGAGTTTCACTAAAGAACTAAGTTCATTTTGTCCGGCAGGAGAGCTTCGTTCGTATCGCCAAAAACGTTATCGCTAAACTGTCGCTAAATCATCGCTAAAAGGTGAACTAGAACAAGAAGAAGAACCTGCAAGGACCCAAAGGTGCAGACTTCCCAGTTCCCTTTTTAAACAGCTCTGACATTCTAACGAAGCTCAAGTTTTTGTGTTCGTGTAATAAATATCACAATAGAACTTGGTATTTTCGACAACACGCTAATTAGTCACTACTGCAATTCAACCATTCCAGCAATTTTAGTACACCCGATTGCTCGGACACTGCTTTGGGAGCAATCCACCTACGTAGATGCCGTGTAGTTACAGTGTATATGCAGTGTATTTGAGCGTACATGAGTAAATTAAGGCCCTTAGATAAATACCACATTCCAGCAATTAGTCCACCCAAGAGCCAATACATTGCATAGACCAATTGCTGTGCTGACACTGTATGTATCTTGATCCATATCAAAGGATATGGATAGTTTTTGGCTCCTCTCTAGCACGTAGGTATCGTAACTTGACAGAAGGTTGCATACAATCCAAGACTCAATGATACTTGCTAATGAACAAAAATCTATTCCTACGTAGCCTTGGTACACAGAGCTAGTTAAGGTTGGTTCGAGTTTCGCTGATTATCGCCAACAAGCGACCACCGACCAAATAAAACCCTTTGATTTTCCTACAACCATGGTGTCCGCTTTATCCCTACCGAAGGCGGACTGCCACGGGAAATCCCCACCATAACTTACTACGCCACCCAGCTCTAATTGAAGCTCGGCTCACAACATATCGATAGATGCCGGTCGCGTAGTAAGCTATCGAGGGGATATCCGTCGACAGACCGGCAAAGATAGCGGCCGACGGCGCTCGCCATCGGGACATAGCGAACCCCAAACGGCGGCTTTCCGCCAATCAGACACAACAAGAGACGCCAGCCCAGCCTTCTTATCGATGAAAGGGAGTGTGTGACGCCATCGTATCTCAGATCGTCCACGGGATTTGGCCAGGGCAACCTCCGCGATTTCCGTTGTGGTGGGTCAGGTGATCACCATGGTGATCATGGAAGTTGGTGGTTGGCTGTTGTCTCCGGAGGACTCAATTGACGATGAAAATATTGAGCTTCGTACCAACCGTTATTAAATAGATATTTAATTGAAATATAATTTGTTTTGTTAAGCAAGTTACGCAAAAGAACAACTTTCCAAGAAGCTTGACGTGGCTTTCGCGAATTCTCAACACGCGCGCGCACGCGCTATCCCAAGCTCGAAGACTCCCAATTGAATTCATACCGGAATTTTTGCTCTACAGGAGCGAGTACAATTGAGTCTTGGATTGTAGGAAGAAACAACCACAAAAGAGATTGAAACCAATACACGAAAAAAATAGAGAGATTGCCGGAAAGATGAGGTCTGCTAAATTGGCACAACTAGGCTTCCACCAAGACATACAACATGATGACCTTGTTGTTACGTGCAATGCTAGAACACGAGCCCGGAGATGTTGTACTTTCTGTCTTGGACATCATATTGTGACACACTGCGACAAGAGGGAGGCTTGGAAAATGAAGTCAACAGAGTACCAGTTGTCCGGGAAACATAGCCACATTGAAGCCACTCTGCGGCAGAGGTTGATACACACCATGCCGATCACAGAAGTTAAAATGGAAGAAGTTCCTATCCTCGGTACAATAACTTCGACCATGATTTCGAGCAACATCATTGTCAATGGTGCGGCGTCTCCAGGTAAAGGACATCGTATGGATCTCGACGGTGTGTATTTCAATGTCAGTTTCTTGGCGATGCCGCCGAAGTTCTCCCAGACTGGAGTTCCTGTTGGATATTGGGGGCCGCCATGAACCAGATTATCATTCACACCAGAAAAAAGTCAAATATGTATTTGATCCTACTGTTTTGGTACCTAACTCAACGATGACATTGTCTCAGGATGCCATGAACTGCGAAGGTGTAAAAATGTAAATTATGATGGTGCTTACATTCATTTCAGTTTATTTTAGTATCTAGAAAGCAATCTCAAGAACAGGTCCGAACGTTGCTTGTCGTCGGAAATCTTCTGAACACTAGTTGAAACGTAGTTCCTCACTATGGGGTCCACTTCGTCACTGTTATCTATGGCCACACCGCCCGGTGGATAAAACCAACCGTCACATATGATGAGTGCAACGGAGAACAAGTGTAATGCTCATACCTTGCTTTCCAAACATCACACCTCCTCCATGCTTCAAGAACAATACAAATCGGGATCAAGGAGCGGTCGCATGGTCGGTTTCTCGTCATGTGGATCCAGCACGAAGACTGATCTGTGGGTTAAGTGAATGGTGCCTGTGGGCACTGAATCATCGCACACTGTTTGACTGATGATGCCCAAAAGATGGAAGGATAGACGCCTGGTGTGTCCAATAAAGCTGAGGGAAACAAGGTTTTATCGTAAACTAAGAAATCTGGCCGAAAATAATATATTTGCTCTTCACAGGCATCACAACTTCCTGATTTTCCAACGAAAAGGATTTTTCAGCTTTTTTAATTATTTTAGTCCAGTTTGTTCTCTAACGAAGCTCACACCATAACGCGGCAATTACCTCTGATCATATGTATCGTCCGTTCGCTCGCTCGCACGCCGGCCAGCCCAAGCGAGAAGAGGTGGCGGAAAACGCGTATGTATGCGGGTCGTGGTATCGTATGTACCTATGTGTGTGATTACATCTCATCGATAGCTCACCATACGAGCACGCGCGGGTGGTCGGATCGAAATTTCCTTTTACCCGTTCTCATTGCAAATGAAAAAAATGATTTTTAGAAGTAAAAAAGCATCATAATTCGCGTTCCGTCGTCAACGACAAAGATTTTCATGCTCAGAATATGTACACTTAGCAAGATTTTGCGATTACATGAGAATTAAAAATATGATGGTTTCGTTGATTTTGACGAAAGCTTCATATTTTAGTTTTCATCACAATTTTAAAAAGAGGGGGTTTTCAAAACTATTGTCCTTCTACGTAGGACCTGGTACAAAATCTACGGCGATCTGGAAATATCGAGGTTTTGAAAAACTTAGCCTAAAACATCGAAGTTTGCTTTTTTCGTGATTTTTTTTAAAACATCATAATTTTAAATTGTAACGAATTCTGAATAGCATGAATATTTTTTTCGGTGATAATTTGTTTGTCAGAAATTCAACGAGATCCGATCTTCAAAATATCAAATTTGTATCACCTAAGATATTCCAAACGTTTGGACGAGAGCGTATGCATCGCAAGCTTCGTGGAATCACAAGCTTATCGCCTGAGTGCCCACGGATATTCTTTGTTGATAGTTAAAACCTCACAAACCTACCTAGCAAACTGATGCCAGCGACTGGCAGTTACACACACCCTGGTTGATGGGTGAGAAATTCATGGATTTGATATTTTATGTATGTTAGTGATGGACCAGTAAAAACTCAAAGCATTTGATTCTCCCTCGCTGGAAACTATGATTTGTTTTGAGACAGTAATCGCCGCAGATATATATAGCCAAATTTTTATCATGAAACATATCCACTTCTTCCTAACTTTCACTTTGATTTATATTTATGCAAATACAAGAGGATCTTCCCTCACCTTCAATGGAAATTATGGTTGTGAGTGTATTTGCCATCTGCGAGTTCGCTACTGGATCATATCAATCGTTGGGGAGATAAGGCACGTCGCGATTCAGCCCAAACTGATTCACATCTCTTTGCACATTTTGCTTGTCGTAATAGACACACGATCAAATAGTTTGGTGGACGTAAAAACATACGAGTGTTGCCATGTTTTTCAGAAGCCATTGATACATGATCTTGGAACACAATTTCATATGATAAGAGAATGGTCTGGTTACAAACGATCTAACGTAGCGCAACAAAGTGAGTCATGAGTATGAAATGCGACGTTTGAAATGTAGTACCATATCCTGTAACTCACTTGTTAGTATGTCCTACGGAGTTTACGCCATTGCCAGTTCCCGTTGTAAATATTTCAACCGTGTTATCACATTGCCACCACGTGTGTGGAACATCAGCACCAAAATACTTTTGAAGATGAGCTCTCCTATGTATGTTTAGGATTGGGTATCTTTGTCCATAAGGTTCAGGTTCAGGTTCAGGTTCAGGTTCAGGTACAGGTTTTATCGCTAGAATTAAAATCTATTTGCGCCGTTTTCGTATACTGTTTTGCTCGCTGCCTAATTCGATCCACATAAATAAAATGCTCTATGCCTGGGGGGGGGGGTGCAGCACTTGTACACATTTGAGAACAAATAACCGTGTAGTGCGTGTGGTGTGTGTGTGTGTAACGTGTAGGTGTGTGTATGTGTGTGATGATGATGATGTTTTTGTTGTGTGTTTCCCTTCCCTTCCCTTCCTCCTCCCTTTTTCTCTCTCCTCGCTCATATAAAGATATATTTCTCTCGCATTCCTACGTCCTCCCTCCACTCTTATGACACCTTTTGCGTTGCCAGTGTGCCCAGCCGCCAGACACTTCGTAGTCCTTGTTGTGCCGAGAGGGCGTGCTTCGATCTCTGGGCTGGGTGTTTTGGACGACTCGGTCTCATGCATCTCCTGCTTCCCGGCGTGGTGAGCACGGGGTTCCACTCAGTGAGTTGCAGCATCCACTCAACGTCGTGGGCCAGCTGGTATTAGTTGGTGTCCTTCATTTCTTCGTTTATTTTGGGAATGGCATGTTTTCATCGTGTTTTTGGTTTAGAAATGTCTTCCTTAGCCATGGGTTGCCAAGGAAGAGGTAGGGGGGTGGCACGTCATGTAGGTGGTACGCCGTCGTGTCGCCCGGATATTCCCAGACGCAGAGGCCTTCGCCGAGGCATCTCCCACGCGCCTGACAGTACATGTTTCCGCTGCCTTTGCCTTTGATCATCGCGTGCAGTGGCCTGGGGAGCCATGTGTTCATGGTCTGGAGCCGTTTGAGCGGGTCTGCGCACCACATGTCTTGCAGGATGTTGCGCGAGCAACATCCTCACCACCTTGATTACCGTCTCCGCGTCCTCTGTGTCTACGACTCGCTCGCGGCATGCCACACCAGTGTAAGAAGTCTCTAAGTCTGAGATTATGACTTCTTAATGAATCTACTCTGGGATCTCCTGGGATCTAAAACCCTAAGGTCTTGAGTCCCACGTAGATACCTACTACACTCCCCCTCGGAAAAGATTATGAGGCTTTCAACCCAGAAGCTTGTTCTGCCAACCAACACCTCTGTTTCGAAATTAGGAACCTGTTCCCGCTCCCCTTGGAGCAATTGTGTCATATTTGCATCCTTCCCTTTCGTACTAGTGGTCATGTTTCTGATTTTGCCAGGTGAGGGGGCAAAGCCCTAAAAATTCTTTCCCACGAATCCCAAATTTGCTCGAGAGCGGGGAGACGACGACTAGTGACAAGCCACAGCCAGCCACAACCCTAATCAAGATCATGGCAGGGCCATTGCCATCACTGCCGCCGTAGAAGATCATGGACAAACAGATGAGATGGGAGAGGGAGGATGACATGGGCGAGGGGAACCATCACCGCCGTGGCTTTGTCACCCGCGCCGCCGCCGCTGTCTTCCGTCGCTCTGCCGTCGCCGCCGCTATTACCACCCCATCATCTTCTTGCAGAGGTATTCAAAGGGGATTCACCCCAATCCCTTTGTAAAAATATCCCCCAACTGCTCCTTTGACTCAATTTTGGTGAGCACCACACCACAAGGCTCAAGTTCAGATCAAAACCAGCGATATTTCATAGCGTAATGTTTGGAACGCGGCGTCATGCGACGCGGCTCGAGCTGCCCGAGGATCAAGGCGCTGACGTTGTCCTCGTGCACGCGGATGTGGAAGCGCGACGTTGTCCTGGACGGGCAGGCCACAATGCTGTCCAATTTCTTTCATAAGATCCATGATTAGAAAGGGGTTGCGGCAAGGGGTGTTCAGCGTCACATATTCCGCCTCCATCGTGGACAGAGCAATTTTCGCTTATAAATTTGCTCTTCGAAAGGATGGGGCAACCAAGAAACATGATGACATAGCCCGTGCGGCTGCGAACACAATGGGGATCTTGGGGGTGTTCATGGCCCTAAAGTCCAGCGAAGTTGGCGTTGGGGTGGCAATCAATCGGCACGTCGCCGCTGGGATTGAGGATAAAAGCCCTTTGTCCATCGTTCCCTTGAGGTAGTGACCAATGTGCCTTACTGCGCTTTCGTGTTACTTTTTTTGCTCAAACCTGTATTGAGCACACTGATAGATAGCGAAGGCGCAATCAGGGCGGGTGCGGTTCTAGTATTGGAGCATCCCAACCACACTCACATAATTGGACCGCCCCGTTGCTGGCTCGCCGTCGACATCGCGAGGGAGGGCAGCCTGCTCAGCCAGTGTTGTTGCACTCGTAGAGAATTTGCTGCAGAGGCCCATGCCTTTGACAGTGCACTTGATGAGACCAGGTTAAGACAGAATTTTTTTGATGCTATTGTGATCGGCCTTCAGGCCAAGATAGCCTTCGGCCATGACTTCTTTTCGAATTTGGACCATGTCTTTTTGGAGTTTGGCACCGAGTTCGTTGACAGCTTCATTGCCGCGGCATAAGAAAAGAACACCGTCCACATAGACTACTCTGCAAGAACGTCTTTGCCAAGGAAATGGCAAGGATCAAGGTCAGAAGGTTCCAAGCCCTGTCGAGACAGTTTTTTTGTGAGGTAGCCAAAGAAGTATCGGGGGCTTTGACGTATCCCGTAAAGGCAAGATTTGAGGCAGAAGACTTTGTTTTTGCCTAGAAAGAAACCTTGTGGTTGAGCAACGTAGATGGTTTCGTCTGGAGGGATTGGTGCAGTCACAAATGCCGCCGTGATATCACATTGTGCTGACACACATTTCTCTTTCGCTGCCAGAACTAAGACCGTTCGAATGGTCGACCAATGAACCACGGGAGACCAAGTTTCCCAAAAGTTGATGCGGTGCTCCTGTGGATCGCCGCGGGTGTAGAAGCGTGCTTTGAACTTTTTGACTGAGTCGTTGGGAGAAAGTATTTGACTTTGAAGGCCCAGCTCTAAGGTAAGACTTGCTTGTCTGGAGTTCGTTCGACGAGTTCCCACGCGTCCATATCCTTCTCAAGTGTGTCCAACTTGAGCTTATATGCCTTCCAGAAGTCGTCAGCAAAGAAGCTGTTCATGACCATCTCCCACGATAGGTTGTCGTCGTTGTACTTTGACATCTTCGCTTGAAGGAGGCCAGGATCAGCCAGTTCGGCAAGGCTTGGATGCCAGTAGTCCTGAGTCAAGAAGGAGCCGAGGTTATGGTGAGTGGCATCCGCCCAAAGATCTTGCATGATTGGACGGGCTGCGGAAAAATCTTGGCGCAGCTTGGTGTTGCCGTCGTAAACGCTGGGAACAGAGTGGCCAAGATTTTCGTCAGCTGCTGGAGTCTGGCCCCAAATCCGCGTACTGGAGAAAACTGACGGCTCGAATTTGTTTCCGTCAACAGGGCGATCTTTGGAGCGTATTCGTTGTGCAACAAGCTCGTCATGCCACGTAACTTGTCTGTCCTGTTGTGGCCATGCTCCTTCTGAGGCTGCACTTGCTGGACAGTCAAAAGCTGAATGCTATGGGAGAAAGTGTTTGGCCTGTTGGCATCCGACCTTGTTGCTCCCTCTGGAGTTGCATCTGGATCAGAGCGATGACCTGGAAGGATGCTGACCTTTTTTTGCTTATCAGGATCTATCCACTCATCCTGCAGAGGTGGCCATTTATCTGTCTTAACTTTGCCTTGGGAGTCGTACTCGATGTCTCGAGCGAGTCCTTGGAGACAAGAGAGTTCACCGTTGAGAACTTATCATCGAAGACGGCGTGATATTATGGGCTGATACTTCCTTTTTTATGTTGTGCACGAGTGGCACCAGCGAGGAGTGGTCTTTTTCAGAATTCAGCAAACATGCCAAGTCGTGCGCGAGGCTCCCACTTGGAAATTTTCTTGCCATCCTGTAAGGATGGCTCGATGACAAAGACTGGGTATTCCCAAACGTTTGCTCCTCGTAGATCATCATGGGTCGTGGCGGACGGTGACCACAGTTCATGGGCACAAATACCAGTGTTCAGCTGGGGCAAATGGTTATAAACCCAGACCGTGTATTCAATCACCATTGGCCAAAGTCTGATGGAGGCATGCTTCAGCCAGTGATAGGCAACATGAAGCATGTTCGCTCGCGCCCATGAAGTTACTGTCTTGATGTTGCGCTCAGCGACGCCATTTTGATGATGGGCACCAACCCCGCTATAATATCCATCGTTAGCTGTTGCTGGTCGCAGTCGTCGGTGAACTCTTTTACAGCGAAGATGTCGTTGTCCGAGTGGTATGACTTGATGGTGGAGCCTTCGTACGCCAGGAGATGCTCGAGCTTGCGCTTGCTATGAACCGTCTTGTGTGCAGACGTTGAGAACTGGCAGAAGTTGAAGATCTTGCTCGTGGCGTGATCAACGAAGAGGGTGCCGCAGCTGTATCCAACGCGCTCGCGACCAAAAGTGTGCTCAAGCCAACCAGGCGCTGCGGAAATATATTAATCTGCTGAGATGCAGTCACAACGTTGAGTATGCCCTCGCTTGAGCGTCTTTTTTATTGTTCTTGATTCAGTTGTTGAGCGAACTTGTGAAGGCACTTCTGGGTCGGCGCAACTTCATGTGATGGGTGACGGGCTCCTTCGGATCGTGGGCCCAGCTCTCAAAGAGAAAGAGAATCCAGTTGTGGTGAGGTATCCTCGAAGGTATCCTCGTGTTGGCACAGCCTAGCTCTTACTTTCGTATTCCCATGCTGATTTGACTTGATCAAAATGGCTTACTCCATGTTGGAGGGCTTGGTCTCAAGACCAAGGTGACCCAGCTCAAATGACATTACCTCGGAGCAGTCGTGATAAAAATTGTCCTCCGAGGAAGGGGGTGTGTCCTCGGAGTAGGGCGTGTACCACGGGGGTTTGGTGTCGATCAGGGTTGGTTGAGTCCCAGAGAACAAAGGACGAGGCTCTGGAGGAGGCCGTGGAGAGACAGGTGGGTAGAACCAGTATCGCTGCCGCTCAATTCGTCGTCGAATTGGCTTGTCCTCGCGTCGCAATGGCCGTCAAAGTCGCCATGAAACCATTTCGAGGACTTGAAAAGTTGTAGTGGCTTTGCCGTCAAAGAAGGACGTGGCCTGATTGAAGTCATCTCGCAGTTGAAGTGTGAGCGAGTCACCATGTGCTTCCCAGTGAGGATCCGAAGGTAAGAAGTGTAAAAAATTGAAGTGACGATACTCCAGGCTTTCGCCGTGCACCTTGCACATCCATTCGTTGCCCTTAACTTTGCACATTTACTCAATGAGCTTGTCTGATATAATCTTGTGCGGAACCCAGCGAAGTGCAATGGAATGAGGTAGAGATTGGAAAAAATGCTTTTAGATAGATATATAATATTAGTTTCATTATTGAAATTAGTTTAATTATTATTGATTATTATTAACAGGACTATTATCCCCACCTCCTCCTCCCCTGGGGGCTCCTACATACCTGCCGTATGTGGGCCGAAAAAATCTGATAGACTCCATCCTCCACACCATGTCTCAGGCAAATTAGTAATGATTCCTACGTGGAAAAGCTTAACCCGCACTTTGAAATCCAAAACGTGGGTTAAGCAATATTTCAGCAAATTACCATTGAAAACTCATCCCAGAAGGATGAATTTCCCTACAAGTACTAATTCCTACGTACATAGATATCTGTTTAATTAAATTACATTCCTTTTTAAACTTTTTTGACGAAAAGAAAGTAATCTCACTGACCCAAACATATTAGATTTTTTATATGACTTTCTCCAAGGGAGCGCTCTGTATGTACCTCCCACGAAGCTCGAGCGCAAGAGAACAGAGCCACGGACAAAACCCAGAGTCAAAACAGTGAGCCAAAACGGTGATTGAAAAAAACCAGCGAACGTGAGTAAAAAAACAGCGATCGCGCCAAGTTATTAAACTAGATGCCAATAGTGCAATTTGTCACACTGTTCTCCCCGAACATCTGTATCGCAACACATAAAGTAAAGAAGAAGGCTGTTTCGTCCTCTAAAATTTTCCCCTCATTCATATTCTCTCATCGTAGTTACCCATGAAACGATATCGGGGCGCGTCACCTTAACAAACAGAGATGCGGTGTACCGCAGCGACGGCGGGAAATATGAACCCTGCATTATTTACGATACGTATCGTAAGATAGATCGCGCTCGCGCACGCGACAACTTCGTTTCACAATAATCAACTTGCGTCACCTTGGTGGCAAAAAATGCAAACCCCACTCAAGATAGATAAGTAGGTAGGTAGAGAGTTATGTGCGTACATAAAAGTAATTTCATCCTAGCTTTGACGAAAGGATAGAGCTGTTTGGAAAAGAAATGGGAAGATGGACCACCTTTTTGCAGGTCCTCTCCCTCCATATTGCACCTCCATTTCCTTTTTCCCTATGCTATGTCACACTTTGGTATCACCATCTCAACTTTTTTTTTTCTTCTAAAAATAGCTTTTTGACACGGCCGAGCCGGAGGCGAGGCCCTGGAGGTGAGTGGGGGGTTAACCACAGCCTCCTTATCTCATCATCCTTTCCGAACGCCATACCCCACTTTTTTCTAAAAATAGTTTTTGACACGAGGCAGTGAGGGTGGGTGGGGGGAAAACCACGGCCCCCTCGTCATCCTTTTGGAACATAATAAAAATATGCAGCCTGCTGATACTTGTCAACAGTGATTCTTGAAGAGGGGGGGGGGGGAGGGGGGAGCCCCCCCCCCAACTAAAGATTGTTTCTTCTCGAAGTGAACTATGGTACCCCATCGAGCTCCGTTCGGAACACCACACATGTTTTTCTGATAGCATTATTGAAGCCTTCTACCACTTTTTTCCAACCAAAGATTGTATCTTCTCCAAGTGAACCATGGCACTAGGATATGCACTGAAAAGAATATGAGAGGGTCATTAATGAGAAGGTCAGCTGCTGCGCCTAAATTGGACAATCGATTTTTCTTTTTCTTCGCCTCAGTGCAAAAACTGTATTCGACGTCGTTTCGCGAGTCTGAGGTCGTCGATGGCGACATTCAACCACCCCTGACACCCCCATGGTGCCCAACAGTCATGGGGGCCAGAAGGGAAGGGCCATCTCCATGGCGGAGGCCGACTGCTGGCCAGAATTGGCACGGCGCTGCACATGATTCGAATTTGTTTTTAGGCAGATTCGCTCAGCTCGCTCTGCTCGCCGCTCCGCGCTGTGCCACGGAAGCGGTGGCAAAACACGCACAGGTCACTTGCTGGAAAATTGAGGGGATGACGATGAGCGTCGCTTCCCCGCCACTGAGCGTGGGCCGCGTCTGCCTCAGTGGGAGGAGTGGACGGCGATTCGACGTGGCCAGTCCCGTCCGACGTGATCAAGACGAGGGTGCTGGCGGGTCCCTTGAACCTTGAGATTATTGGTGGCAATCATTATACATTTTTTGTTTGGACATGACATAGAACATAAATATCTACGTTACAAATCTCGAGCAGCCGTGGATCCTCAGGCATCGTTGGGGCCTCTAGTGCGTGTTAATCCCTGAGAAACCCCTTTCGATGGAATTCGAATCGGCGCTATCTCGTCGGCCTCGTCGTCTTTGACCCGGCGGTTGTCACCCCAGCATCTCCTCCTTCCCGGGAATGCCGACAAGGTCAAGGTCGTTCCGTCCGAGCACAAGCGGGCGGAGCTGCTGGGGCGGTTCCTCAAGGATCTGCTGCTGAAGGACAACCCGAAGCGGTAGGGCGCTCGGATCGGGGACGGGCCATGGCGTTGAGAGCGTGAAGCTCGTACGTCGGGGTACTCACCCGTGCTCGCCCAACAGCCGCGACGACACACCCAGTGCCAGCGATGATTACGCAGACGACGACGCCAGCTGCTGAACCCTCCAGATCAAAAATTCATAAATAAAAATAGAACGACGTCAAGGTCGCCGATGGCGCCTTGGAGGCCCTCACCTTGTCCGCTCATGGACGGCGGCTGCTACGACGACGCGGGGGGATCATGTCGATGGTGCATGTGATGATTTGTGATGCCTTTGGGCTCGTTGAAGTAGCGTAGGCTGCAGTTTATTAGCATCAACACTACTTTTGCATTTTCTTTTCGCGTGTTTACTTAGTAAAAAGTACTAATAATTAGCGTTCCGCCACAATACCTGCTAGGGCCTCCACCTTTGCAAAAAGAGAAAAATGCCCATAGCACATAGCGAGCACCTCGCCGATTACAAAACCCTGTAAGGGGGACATAAACTGGACCTCGACAGAGAATATCGATGACCCAGAATACCCCCTGATGCCCTCTGGGGGCGCCCACATGTTTTTGCCGCCACTACCTCTTCTAATCTCGTATGAGCATGTTCTATGTACCAAAAAAGTCATTGTCTAGCAATATAATCTCGTTTGGTAGGTAAAAATTCATATTAGTCGTTAAATAAAGAAGAAGTATTCCAAACTTCACGCATCTATATCGATCCTTCCTTAAAGAGTTAGAAGCTGTTCCTTAGCTCAAATTGATCACCTTTGCAAGGGCTTTCCAACGATGTGCTTCACGTGTACGATGCCTTCAGAAGCGTCAGAATTTTTTTCCTGCATTGCACTCCAAACATACGGTAGCACCACCAGCATGCAGCAAGCATTTTTGAGGCAATGGAATAAGAGTGGAAGTGATTCTGTTAGCATCATGATAAACACCGGAAATGTGCCAAAACCACGACAAAACAGTTTTCTGCATCTTCTCATCTAGTTCTCAAACAAATGGAGTCAAAAATACCATCAAGCAGTAGTACTCTCTAGAGAGCAGAATTCATCATGGCTAGGATATAGCCTCTATTGTACTACAATGACAACATAATCTCCATGCTCTTCGATGCATAATATTATGACAGAGGAGCAGGAGAATCAGTCGCTACGAAAGTATGGTAGGATCAAAGACAAGACCAACATTCACAGTCATTACTGAAAGGTCGTAAAACAACTACATTACATTCTTCATTGGAACCCATCGTTGGAAATTATTGAAACCACATCAAACTTCGTACACCTCAAATTGAAAACATCCCGCGCCTCGTCCTCAGCGATTGAACGCCCTCAACTGCGGCAAGGACTTGATCTTCTTCATCCCCGTCTTCTTCTTCCCAGCTCCCGGCTTCGCGTCCCCCTCGAATCGCACCGCCCCTCGCGACCGCGACTGCGGCCGCGTTCGCTCCCGCTGATCCCGTTGCGACTCCTCCATCTGCTCCAGGAGCAGCAGCTCTTTTCGCGACCGCTTCGTCTGCTTTGTTCGAGTTTTCTCCTGCGACCGCTGCTGATCCTGCTTCTTCGGTGGCGTCTTATTTTCTTTCATATGACTCGCCCGAGTCTGCCGCTCCTCCCGCGGCCGACCCCACGACCGCGACCTCCCCAGCCGGAAGGACGACAGCGACGCCGTCAGCGGAGACCGCCTCTTCCCTTTGGCTGCGGAGGCGGCGTCCGCGGCCTCGAGCCTCGCGAGGGCAGCTTCGGCCTCCGGATCCTCCGCGGACGCCCTCGTCCCGCGGGCTCCGGCGCGGGGACCGTCCGCCGAGGCCCGCCGCGGGACTTCCTCCTCGCTTCGATCGCCGCGCGGGGGTTCGATCGCCCCGCTCCGCTCGGCCTCGTCGTCTCGGACGGGGAACACGACTTCCTCCGCGGCCTTTTCCACGAAGGAGAGGCCGGAAGCGAGGCCGGAGGCGACGGCGTCGCCGAGGGAGACGAAGGCGAGCTCGGCGACCTGGGAGAGGCCCTCGAGAGGATCCGCGGCGGGGGCGGTAGCGGCGTTGGTGTCCGCCATGATGGATGTGGCGTCGTTTCCTACAACTGCAATTATGTGCCCTTCGCTCTCATCGTCGAAGAGTAATCAGTCAGTCAGTCGGTCAGTCAACGGCGGTTCAATCAAGGCAAGGGCATGGCGACAGTACGATGTTGTCCGTGGTACGATACAGACTGTCCGGTCCGTTGGTACACAGGCCACCTACCTACCTAGGTACGAAACCTCCTCGAACTCGGCGAGTTGCGCTCTATGATTCAAGGTTCACCCCCCGAAAAAGGCGCCAAAAAATAAATTCAAACATTGAGTAGTACGTACTGTTCCCACGTACAATCGCGGCGCAGGAAAACAGGTGGTAGAACTTCAATCCAATGACAATTTACGAATCAGTAGATACGTATGTAGGTAGGTATGCCAGAGTATCAACCCGCACAAATGCAAGCTTCGTTTGAGATTCCATTTTCGTCATTTGTATTTTTATGTGAAAAAAGCAGATCGCAGATCAGTGGTCCAGTGTCCAGTCGCCAGTCGGCCAGATCGCAGAGCGAGCCATCAGCCACCCATTGAAAACCGCACCCCCCGCTTGCCTCTGCCGAGCAGCGCGTTCCACGCACCATGGCCCCCAACAAACCTTATTGTTCCACCTGGAACATACTGGCGGGTTAGGGCCAGACGGTGCTAGCGTGTGCGCTCACAGCCACACGATCGA
>JALLPA010000293.1:0-16809 GCA_036939895.1 Thalassiosira exigua
CCAATTGGCCATTTAGGCGGGCATTTTGGACCGGAACTTCAAATGGGACTGAGCCATCACTCTGGCAGTATTTTTGGTGTATTTAAATTCACGTATTCCTACGTCACAATACATCCAAGGAAATGTGGTCAAATTGCCCGCTATGAGTAAATGTCTACTGATTACTCCTAGAAGATACGACTTCGCTTGCTTCGCGCGCTTCTGCCTCTATGCTATTATGCCCCCCTCCGCTCCTCCCCCCCCCCCCCGCCCCCGCCCTTGAATGTATGCCCTTTTATTCAAGCCCCCGCCCTCATTGTGTCACGTACTACGTTCTGTTCGTCCGCAGATCCGTCGACGCGGCTGCAGCGAGTCGAAGCCGCCGGACCACGCGCTCGGACAGCCTGGGATCAAGAACGGAGCAGGGGAGGTTATTATTTAGAGCCATCAAAGGGCAAAGGGCAAAGGCAAATGCAAAAATGGCGTCTCGTCGCTCTTTGCACCTGGCTCCACACAGAGCGCACTCGTTGATGAACTCTCTAGTCGGCGACACGGCAAGCGTTCCCCCCAAGTCACCTCCTGCTGGAATCATTCCAGGAGGCAGGGTCGTACCGGACACCACGAAAACCAACAATGGTGAGCAGCAAGAAGTTGACTCTTCTGCGGATTGCTTTCACGGTTTGTTGCACACCCTCTAAACGCGATAACTCCCATATTGGATAGCAGCCACACGATTTATTAATGAGAGATCGATTAAACAAAAGGCAATCATTCCGAAGGACCCAGAAGCAAGAAGAGATTTCGTGAGGGAAAGGAACAGGGTCGCCCAACAAAAGCGCAGGCTCAAGCTAAGGAACAAACTCGACGATATGAAACGGCAGATAGCGTATTACAAAGATCTGCTGGACATCAACGAACCTGCGAATGCTCCCGTCCGACGCCGGACTAATAAGCCTCACCTTCCGCCCGTAGAGGAGCTGAGGCGTATGAACAGGGAGGACCTTTCCCTGTGGATGGCAAAGCAAAGGTCGGTTCGCAAGACACAGAGGCGGAAGCAAGTGATGCCGTCTCTGGAGAAGGAGTTGCTTGCGCTCAAGGAGATGGCCGATTCTTTTGGCGCAAACGGGTTGCTTGCAGTAAAAAATGGACGGGACTCGAATAAGGACGACCATGCTACCTCTTCTCTCTCTCCCTCTCAAAATAAGGGCTGCCTTTGAGGAGGAGGGGCTGCATAGAAAAGGGATGGATTTTTTCATGAAGACGGCTACGTGTGCAGCTGGTGTGTCTGACTTGAGCCCTTTATTTTACTTTCAGTTCTTGTTTCAATGAAATGTAGTGTAATGTAACTGACATATGACAGTGATTTTTGTTTTGGTTGAGAGTTATGCGCCGCAGATTTTTTCTCTTCAGAGAGCAATAAGTCCACAACAACCATCTCAGAACTGATCTCCAGAGAGAAACTTAACTGTTTGCAACTAAAATTATGATTAATGGTCCCAATCATATTTCTATCGTTTCAAAATGAAATGAAATTTCTTTAGTATCTAGCTTTGATACTGCATGCAAGTGTCCAAGTTTGAAAGTAAAAATTTTGATATTTATTTTTCTAACAGATCCTATGTGTAAAAAGTTTCCTATCTATCATTAAAGATATTGGGTAAAAGCACCTCTATTTATGTACCCAGCCCAAAAACGAACATTTGGGTCACAAACCGAGAGGACCCCACCAATTTTATCAAACCAAACTTTCATGACATTATCACAGTGAGACCTGGTATTAGAGCACTCACCTTTGAAATTGGGTAATCCTGGGAAATTTTGCAAAATGAGCAAAATAGTATGCATTCTGCTACATAAAAAATAGCAACTTTCTGTGTTCAAAACTTACACTTCCAACCAATTTTAGAGAATTTTTGTGACACACTATTTTGATCATGCTAAAAAATGTCCAACAAAAATATTTCAGGTTTGGCGATAATTTTTTTAGTGGTAATACGGGTTCTTGTTGTTGGATATCAGTTCGACCACGGCAACTTTCTCAATCTTACCAACAAATACGAAATGTAATAGAATAGATCATTTCATCACCTTCTGATGGACACACTGTTAGTAGTTTGGATAAAGATAAACTTAAACTGTATTCATTTTAGCTTTTTTATGGTATTTTTTTACTACTGCGTCCGTATACGTTGGCTAATGTCATGGACCATCACAGCAATGGTATGTTGGCCTTAGACAATAATGGGTTCACTGGGAATCAATTCCTCAGTGTGTGATAACACATTGAGGTCCGGATATTTGAAGCAGTTTGAGTCCAGCTACTTGTATGTGAGAGGTTTTTATAGCTATTGCGCAATTTTACCACGTACAGTCTCACTTCCTAGTTTTAAAGTCCTAATGCTAGTAATTTTTGTTAGCAAAATTCCTGGTGCTTTCTGGACCTAATTTGTCACCCCATAAGAGGTCTGCGAAACATAAATGACCCATCCGCTCTCCTGCTTGTGAAGATTGGGACTCTTTCATATTCTACTGGGAAGAGGTGACATATCAAGTCCAAAGGGAGGGTTGTACCAGATATTCTTTGTTTCCCGGTGAAAAGGGAAGTAGGTGTGTGAAAGCCTCCTGGAGTATCTAACCCTCGATTGTGTTTGCCGGTAGCCACCAGTACATAGTACGAATAAACAACAAATAAAAAAAGAAAGAAAGTAGTGATCCAGTAGGGCTCATAATTTTTTATTGATCGTGCAATCAAACTTCATATTTCAGCCGTTACTGGCTTTCCAACCTACAAATAGCAGGTCGAAAGCCTGGGAGTAGTGTGGCATCTTCAGTTGCTCAAATATGTTCCATCTCCCTTATGAGGAGAGACCGAAAATGTATGACATCACACCAAACCAAGCATTTCACCTTGTAGAACACAATGGCCATTTGATAACCTTGCAGTATATTGCTGTCATGAAACTTATCATGAGGGTGAAATATGTTGTACATCATCTAGTTTGATGTAGCATTGCTGTAGATAATGACCATGATCAATCCTCCCCGAAAGATAATTTGTGACATAATGTGCCAATATTATTGTCAAGCTCAGATAGTGATGTTGTGCACTGAAATAGTCAGATGTGATAGCAACTAATCCCACAGTTAATCACTGAAAGAACTCTTTTGGTGTGGTGCATATTCACGACACAGGACTCGTACTTGATTGTGAGGAGAAGTACTTCTGCCGAGGAACACAACCAACATCTTCTCAAGGAAGTCAATCAGAAAATCTGTTAGGCTTTTGTCGTTTTTGTGCTTTGAGACCACCTGATACAATTTCATTGCGAAAAATACATTGTTTTTTACCAGTTGTCACCCACTCAACCCATACAGTTGAGCCCGTGTTGTGTTGATCTTCGACATTTTCTAACTCAAATGCAAAGTGCTCTTCCTTTGTTGTGGTCAATTGCACCAAAATCGGACATTCGTGTTTTCTTCTGAGATTAGAAATACCAGCACAAGCAGTCTTGAGATTATTTGAAACATGTTGATAATCTAAGATGTTGTCTTGGTTTTTCTTCTCCATGTTCTGATCTGAATCGTTTTGATCCGCTGCTTTTGATTGTCTCCCCTCTTTTGTTTCTAATGCAGGTCTCTCAATCGGAACATGCATTTTGACTCTGTTATTGGATTGAATGACAACATTATTCAGATTAATATACCATAACTGACGACCACTTTGCTTCAGTACTTTTCTTTTCACAAAATGTAGAGTTGGCATCGTACCAAAGGATGCAACAACAAAGCTTTCGATGCCATATTCAGAAAGGGTGAGAAGAAAAATGATACAGCGACAAGTAATTGAATAGTCTCACTTTGAAAAAATCTACATTGATACCAAAGCATGTTCCCTCATCTCGATCATCAGCTTTAGAGATCAACTATGGCATTGATAGAGACCATGGAGATTCAAACCTCCAGGAAAATAATGATAGAGGACATCATTTGCCGATAGATGCATGGGGTTAAAATGAAAACCCAGTCATCATTGATGTTCATTGATGGCAGTGGGCTGGTAGGGTGCTTTGGTTTTGTCAGTGTTTCAATGCGTTGGGGGGGGATCACCACACCCACATTGATGTTTCCTATCCACCTGACACAAAGTAGGCATTTAGATTAGCATGGTTCATTCATAACATAGGTTTTGATTTGTCCCATGAGTGGTGACTAATAGTGGTGTGGCCGGTGTTGATCTCTGGCGTGAGGGCCATGGTTGGCCATGGCCATTGGCTATCACGATGCCATGATGTTGTGGTGGTGGGTGTGAGGTGTTGTGTGTTGTTGCGGGCCAAAAGATTTTCTATTTCTCTATGTAGGAATTGGTACAAAAGTCAATCTTCAACGCAGGGACCACAAGCCACAAGCCCCAAGGAGAGAGAGAGCAAGGAGAGAGATAGAGAGCAAAAGTCTGGAGAGAGATAGAGAGCAAGAGTAGATGGAGAGCAGGTACCGTAATATGCCAGTGTGTCATGATGCGCCATCTCCAGCCAAAGACAGAACCTCAATCATCCTGCCATGCATGTTGATGTCCCAGTGGGATTGCAAAGGAGCAAAGAGAATGTTTTCATATGAGTTGAGATGAGAGTGTGATGTGTGAGAAGTTCAGAGTCTGAACACCAATATTATTCATTAATGGCCACAAGTGACATGAGGATGCTTGGCGAGACAAACACCTATTGCAATGATGGATCACCCATATAAGGATGATTGACACACACTGTCTTAGGGTCAGGGAGGAGGAGTGGAGCTGAGAGATTGAGGGTTTTGTGCAAGTGTGGCAAGCATCAACCAATTCCGATTTGATGCCACGAGGAGAGAAAGAGGGAACAAAGGCACATGTGAAAATCATCGTTCGCGTTCGCGGGGACTTCACATGACCCCATGTGCACCCAATTTTTGCACCAAGCATAGTAGATGAATGTTGCTTGACTTGTGCATGCTGGGACAGGTGTTTTGGCTTTCAACTGATCTCACCAGACCTTGCTCTGAAAGCGCAGATGTCAGGTAGGGCAATCATCGGTGAGCATGAACCCTTGGGCAGTCAGTCGAGGTGTCATGTTGGTCTTCGAGATCAAAACATACTTCATCGACAATGGCTGTGTCTGATAATAATTCTTCTCCGGGTGAGAAGGTTCTGCCTGGGGTGGCTGCCTGGTCAACTGATGAAGAGATACAACTTGCTTCATCCCGGCAACTGCTGCAGGAACTGAGAGCATTTCACTGTCAGGGTGATCAGACAAAGGCGTTGCGGGGGCAGCCTCTTGGTCTTCGGTGGCAACAAGGTGTCTCCCCAATGACACCACATTTCCATAAGTGTTTCGGTCAATGGGTGCTGCTGGCGAATCACCCTTCAGCGCCAAAGGGTACAGGGTTCACGAAGACGGGCGTCCCCGGAGACGTGCCGTCCGGAGTGACGGTCCGCAGCAGCAGCATGAGGGGCGCCCCCTCCACATCCTCGACGTCCGCTCCTGCATCTTCAGCGCGGTGGGATCCAGCAAGTCTGGCCCGCCGTCGCGGCCATCGCCCCTTTCAGCGAGAACGCCAAAGTGGAGGCGGCCGATCTGGGTGCCGATCTCGATTGAGGCTGGCTCCTCCTCCTGTAGGACGATGAGCGCAACGACGATTTCTCCCAGCGCGACATCGAGAGCGGCGCCGGCGCCGAACCTCGTCGGGAAGACAGGGACCTTGCAGTTGGGGCAGCATCCTGTTTTTGTCGGGGCCTGTTCTCGCCACTGGACACATCCCCATTTCATCGTCATCCTCGTCAGGCACGAGCATGGACAAATCCACCCGCAGATCGGCACCCGTCTCCTTCTCCCGCTCTACAGCATCCCCACGTCGACCAGACCCTTTCCTCTGTGATTCCCCCCCTCCTCCCCCCGTCCCCCATCTTCTCCTGCTCCCACGTCATGTCGATCAGCGGCTCAGTCCAGATCGTCGTTGATGTCGGTCCCGTTGTTGTAAACCACCATGTGTGCTATTCAGATGGCGCTTCCTGAGAGGGTCAGCAAATGGTTGGACACCAAGGCGAGGCAGACCTTGTCCTCGAAGAGACAGCGGCCCCGAGAAGCGAGGACGGCGACGGTACGGGCGCTGCGTATCACGCGCTTGACGGGCGGAGGGTCGGGCTCACAGTCTGCATCTAACCCTTCCTTGCTAATACCCTTGCCCTCTCCTGCAACGGCGTCGGCGGCCGCAGCGTCCTTGCCGTCCTGACGCAGGGCCACGCGCCATTGCAGGTCGTCGCCTGAGCCCACCGAAACGGAGATCACATCCACCCCCGGAGGAAGTGAGGACTCATTAGCTTGCTCGGACTGGGATGAGAAGGCACCGGCGGATGCGCCAAAGAGTGATCCAGCGGAGCTTACTTGATCTTACCTGGATTTCGTCAGAACCCAACGCAGTTGGTTGCGGCTTCACCTTGATGCTGCCTTCGACTGCGATCAGTATGTCGGCTTTCGGTACTTGCCCTACAGGAAGAACGTAGCAACTACTTTGCTGCTAATTTGCCGAGACGTAAATGATGTCTGATAGCCTGTAGGAGGAAGGGGTAAACTAAAGACGCTTGTGACCGCTTCTGCGTCGATGTCCGCGATCGCTTCTGCGTCGATTTCCCAGTCGGCCAAGTGGTTGCCTACATCGATCGCGTCTGCGTCGATTTCCCAGTCGGCCGAGTCGTCATGGCCAACGTCAAAGCCACGCGGGTGGGCCGCAAGAAGGGCGAGGGTCTTCAAGTACTTCGAGAGCAGGCCACGGATGTTTGAGTGAGAGACTCGGGGTTTGAGAGGTGACGGTAGAGCAGGGTACCTCCAAGCGTCGGACGTTTCAAGAAGAGAGGAAGACGCTTTAGCAAGAAAAGTTCGGGAACAAAAAGCACTCAGGGTGCAAGTTCAACAGTATCACTGGATTCTTGCGTTCCCCCTTTCTCCACCCAGTGTCCTCGTCCTCTTGAATGCACTTTTGTTGAGTCCACTGCAATGAGATACCACCAGTGACCAATCGATGAGATGTCAGAAGCCTTCGCATTAATCTTCAGTCTCGACGCAGCGCAGCACCAAACGAGCGTAAGTGTAAATGGGAGCCTCGGACCAACGTCAAGTTCGAAGAATCTCAACGTCACGCGGCCAGAGACGCCGTCGCGTCCGGCATCGAAGGGTGGTGGCACGAAATTCGCACTCGCCGCTTCCGGAGGTTCCACCCGTCCACCACGACCAAGAGGTCGACGTCGTCGCGGCCCGGCGCCTTCGCGAATCCGTCGGAGGAGCAAGTTCCCGCGGGGCCGTCGGCTTCCGCCCACGTGCGCGCCGGGGACGATTCGCCGGGCAGCAGCGTGAGGTAATTTTCGACGAACATTATCGGCACGTCATGAGGATCGTTCGTTAGCGCGACTTCGTCGGCGGGTAGGTCCGGCGCGACGGTGAGCTTCGTCAGGATCGCCGCGCCGTTCTCGGCGCCGTTGCGGAGGGAGCATTCGATCCCCGACGTCGACGACATCCGGCATCCGACGCTCAGGCGGATGCGTCGTTGCCCTCGCATGGAGCCCAGCAAGGAATACCGGTACCAGGAACGATCGTCGGCGTCGTCCATTGAGGGGTCGGTCAGGAAGTACTCGTTCGTCGCCACGTGGGGATCATCGTTCGAACCTTCGTGTGGGGAATACGGCATGCGCAATCGGTACAGGACGACGTCCGGGACGCCGTCCGCGCAGACCCTCTCGCCGACCCAGGGAAGAGACCCCTCCAAGTGGGCGACGGCGTCGCCGTCCAGCTCCCCCGCGGGGACGGGCATCGTCCCTCGCGCGAGCTCCCGTCCCTCGGGGAGGGAGTACGCCGTCCACTCCACCGCCGAAGCTCGCACCGGGTCCGGGTGGACGTTGATGACGTGCACCGTCCGATCGCGGGGGTTCAGGACCGCGCGCACGGGGCGTCCGCCCGCGGCGCCCGCGCGGACGCCCCAACCTCCCCCGTTAGGGACGCCGTACCAGTCGAACAACGCGCCGCGGAGCGTCGGGGCGGGGCTTTGGACCTTCCACAGGAACGTCGCCGAGGTGCGCTCCCACGCGCGATGGAGGTGACCCTCGAAGAGGGACTTGTATTGGAGGTATTGGCCGAATTGGGCCGCCCACGTATAATCTTCGATGGATCCCATGCGACGGCCGTCCGTGCCGTTGCGGTACGGGGGGAACGCGAAGCGACAGACGTAATCCACGCCGCGATCGTCTGTAAACGGAAGGTACTTCCAATACATCCACTCCGGGTGGACGGATCGCCCGACCTCGGACCGTTCCCCGCAGTTCGGGTACGCGTCCAGCGCCTCGGGGGAGAGGAACCTCCGCAGGCTCTCGAGCTCCGGGTGGGAGACGCTCCCGATCTCCGCCTGGAACCCGATGTTTCTTCCGGGAGCGCCTGCGTCCGCCACCTCCGACGGGGTCGCGTTGCGTTTGACCTCGTCCTCCGTGAGCAGCGGCGACGTCAACCCGGGGTTGCGCTCGAAGAAGGTCCCCTCGGGGAGGACGCCGTACGGGCCGTCCTTGGGACCCAGCGCCCTTTCGGGGTCGAAGGCCGCCCCCACGTCCATGACGGAGCTCGTCACGTACGGCCTCGTTCCGTCGAGCCGCGAAATCAACTCTCGCAATCCGTCCTCCACTTCTTTCGGAGGAGAGACCTCCGCATCGTCGCGCGAGGACTCCGTCGGGACGGGGTTCAACTCGTTCCCCCCGCCGTACCACGCGAGGCTGGGCCGATTCCTCAACCTCCGCACGACGTCCTCGGCGTTGGCCAGGTACGCGCCCTTATCGTCCGGCCAACCGTGCTCTCCTCCGTACCGTCCGTTGTTGTCCCCCGTCATCCAGAACTCCTGATAGACCAACACGCCCAACGCGTCGGCCGCGTCGTAGAAGCCCTCGGTTTCCGCGAGGCCTCCCCCCCACACCCGCACCGCGTTCAAGCCCGCGTGCCGCATCAACGCGAGCTCGCGGAAGTACCGTCCGGACGAGGTCGCGTAGCGCAGGAACTGATCGGTTGCGATCCAGTTCCCTCCGGCGAGGTAGATCGGGCGGCCGTTCACGCGCAGCGCGAACGATTTGGTGCGAGGATGAGTGAACGAAGACACGGTCCGTATCCCGAACGAGGCCTCGACCTCGGCATGGTGCATGGGACCGTCGTCGTCCGTCCGGCCGTCGTCGCGCGAGCGGAACGCGACGCGGACGACGTACAGCGGCTGCCGGCGCCTCGCGGAGTGGGAGCAGGGCCACCACAGTCGGACGTCGCGAAGGGACGCCGTCCCCAAGTCGTACTCGGCGACCGACGCGCGAACAATCACGTCTTCGACGACGCCGCGGGCCACGACGACGTCCGGATCTCCCTTCGGCGAGACGACGTACTCGAACGATCCGCGGACGGGTCCCGGGTCGCCGTGGAGCGTGGCGACGACCGACAGCTTCGCCCGCGCCGAGACCGGGACGTCGTCGCCCAACGGGAGCGGCGCCGCGGACGCCTCCCTCGCCTCTCGGAGGGCGTCGTGAACTATTTTCTCCCCTCGCCCGCCGTCCTCGGCGCCGGCCGCGACGTCGATCAACCGGACCCTCGCGTCGTGCAACCTCACGTCACCCCGAATCCACTCTACCTCCGCGGCGTCCCAGATGCCCGCGTTCCGATCCGGCGTGCTGCGGATCCAATCCCACCCCGCGCCGAACTGCATCACGGCCCCCGATCTGGCCAGGAGGTGATCGCCCCCCTGCCCCACGCAATCTTGCGCGACGTCGCCCGACGCGGCGTCCGTGACGTTGGCGCACCGCTCTCCCTCCAGTCCGTATCGGACGACGTCCGAGGGGGAGACCTCGGTCCGATCGAGCGGAGTGGGCTCGCCGACGTGGGGCGGGGGCAGCACCAAGATCTCGAGGGGGCGAGATCCCTCGTCGGTGGCAGATGAGGTGCCGAGGTCGTAGTGGCGGCGGAGGAACATGCCCCCCGCGTCCTCTCGAGCGGCGTCGGGCGAGGTCGAGTAGGGTCTCAGCAAGGTTCCGTCGAAGCGCACGACGGGGCGGTAGTTGACCCCGCGCAGCGTGAGGTGGCCCCTCCTCCATCGTCGCCCGCCTCCTCCTCCTCCGACCTGTTCAGCGCCTCCGTCCGCCCTCGGCCCCTCCCCCGGCGGATCGATCTCGGCCGCGTACCACAGGGTGTAATACTCCCTCGCCTCATCGCACTCCCCTATGTCGGGATACTTCTTCAACACCTCCCAGGTCGGAAAGTCCGTCCGGGGATCGAATTCGTCGCCCCCCCCGTCCCGGCCGACCCCCCTTCCCTCGTCGCTCCCCGCGTGATCCGCGAGCCATCGCTGGTAGAGGGCCGTGCCCGGAGCACGCGCGGCGTCGGTNAAAGTCCGTCCGGGGATCGAACTCGTCGCCCCCCCCGTCCCGCCGCCCGCCCCCCCTTCCGCTTCCCTCGCCCCTCCCCGCGTAGTCCGCGAGCCACCGCTGACGGAGGGCCGTGCCCGGAGCCCGCGCGGCGTCGGTCCCGCGGAGGAAGCACTGCCCCCCCCCGGGAGCGCCGTCGTCGCTCCACCGGGAGGGCGGGACGCGTTTTTCCGCGCCGCCTCCCGACGCGGCGGCTTGGCAGACGGTCCACGTCAAGGGAGGGTGGGGGACGACCGCCGAGGACGAGGACGACGCCGGCCCGGCGCCGGCGAGCGCCGAGGCCGCGGCGATCGTCGCTACCGCCTCCCGAGCGCGCATGGCAGCCCTCCCAGAAAGGCGAGGGGTGCGCGTCCGGGGACCGGGGAAGGTCCGGGGAGGAGGGGAGCGGGGACGGTCGCACCAAGTCGCACGAGGTCGCACGCAGCGTGACCGTGACCGCGTGGCGGCGGCGATGTTTGACGTGAAAAGACAACCATCGGAGGTTATTTTTTCATACACAGAGATGATGAAGGGCACGTGCCTTGTATGGTGATAGCTGTCTTGACTACGATATGGGGTTCACTGTAGAATAAAGTGGGAGTAAAGAGTTTTCAAGGGAGGATATGTCATGCACCGACGCAACAAAGGGGCAAACGGCAAGCAACGCCTGTTGGCGACGGCAGCAAAGCGGTGGCGACGACGGCGACCGTGACCGAGCTAGCGTCTCTTCATCGGTGTAGCCCAAGCCTGCTCCATCCCCTCCCTCCCTCCCCTGCGACCTGCGCAGACAAGCGTCCTTGTTCCATGGCCGTCCTTCCTTCGTCCTTCCTCCTCCTCGCAACGACCGCCGTCGTCCTCCTCGACCTCGGCCTCGGGGGCGTCTGCCGCTGCCGCGCCATGTCGTCCTCCTCCTCCTCGTCCTCCTCGTCCTCCCTCTATCGGAACCCGCACCAGCGCCGCTTGTCAGCCCCCCTCGACGCCCCCGTCGTGATCGGGTACGCCCACGACCCACGCTCCGGCCGGGCCGAGCGGGCCATCGGGGACGGCGCCCGAGTCGTGATCTGGTCGTTTCTGCACTTCGCCCTCTCGGACGACGACGACGCCGACGAGCGCCGGGGAAAGATACGGACCGACTTGGACCTCGACGAAATACGCGCCGTCCGAGGGAGGCATCCGGACGTGGTGCACCTCGCGGCCTTCGGGGGGTGGAACGGACCCCATCCCCCCGCCGGCCCGGACGGGAAGGAGTGGTTCGACGTCTTCGCGAGGTTCAACGAGGCGAGCGGACACTTGTTCGACGGGGTCGATTGGGATTACGAAGGGCGTGAGTGGCACCTTTCGGTTTTGGAATCGTGCTCGCGTTTGAGGCCTCGTTTCATCCGGATGGGTCTGACGCGCCTCGTGTTCGTGTCGGCGGCGGCGGACGAACAGACGACGACCTCTCGTCGCCGACGGCCAAATTCAGAATCGAAACGCTGGACGTCATGGCCGACTTCTCCGTGGAGGCCAAGAGGCGCGGGATGATCGTGAGCATGGCCCCCGCCGAATCCTACCTCGACGCCGCCGCCGATCCCGGCGGCGTCGACGCCGCATTCTCCGCGGCGCTGAACCTTCCCCCCCGCGCGTGGGCGTCCGATCGGTACCGCGCGACCGACGGCGATCGCGATCTGGTCCGATCCGCCGGCTTCTCCCACGCCGGGAGGCAGTGCTACGCGTACGTGTTGGCCAAGGCCGGGGTCGAGGCGTTCGATTGGATCTCGATCCAGCTGTACGAGGCGTATTCGCCGTTCGCGCACGACGTCCGCGGGAGGGAGGCGGGGCAGGCGGAGGCGCTGATGGCGCGCATCCGGCGGTTGATCGAGGGATACACGGTTGCGAATCTGCCGCTGGAGCCTTCCGAGTACACGGTGAAAGTCCCGCCGTCGAAATTGGTGATCGGGATCGCGAACGGGTGGGCGGACGGGACGAAATTTTGCAAAGTCGAGCCTTCCGCGCTGAGGTCCGCGTACGAGTCGACGGCGGAGCGATACGGGAAAGGCTTCCTCGGCGTGATGTTCTGGACGATCGAGGAGGAAGACAACGAAAGCGGCCCCCGGCTCGCGCGCTCGCTGAACGAAGAATTCCGACGCATCGGACGGTCTGGCGAGCTCTGATGTAGCTCCAATGCCATTTTGGCTGCTGGCGCTGTAGTTCCTCAGCTGTTTTGGGTGATGGACGTGAGTTCCAGAGAACAGATTCTACGTCAGGCCACGTGAGCTTTGCCTGGCTCTTCCCCTGGAGAGTCCCTCTCCAGGTTGCGACAAGTCTGTCGAACGACGACGCTGCCAGGTGAAAAATCCATAAGGATGAATGTCGCAATGAACACTTGATGGTGTGAGTACGAATGAGGACATTGCCTGAAACGCACCTGCTGGGAGTTAGAGGCGTTAAAGACTATGCATGCAAGTAGATGGCCCAAGTTATGAGAGCCAACTGTCTTGACAAAAAAGACACCAAGGCCTAAGGCGAAGTAAATGGCTCTCAAGCATTATAGACACACAGGACAGGGGTGTGAGAGCCTCCTAGCTCCTAAGTACGGGCAAATATACTTGTCAGAAGCAGGAAGAAATTCCAAAAGACACGATTTTTTGCTAATACTATTCTAAAAACGCACCTGTGGGAGTTAGAGGCGGTGACGACTATGCATGCACGCAGATGGCCCAAGTTATAAGAGCCAAATGTCTTGACAAAAAAGACACCAAGGCCTAAGGCGAACAGAATGGCTCTCAATTATTACAGACACAGAGCAGGTGTGTGAGTGCCTCCTTGAGTACCGACAAATGTACTTGTCAGAAGCAGGAAGAAATTCCAAAAGAAACGATTTATTGCTAATCTAATACTGCTGGGCTTCGACTTGGAGGCCCTGCTTTGGCTACTTATTCTAAACATCCAACATCAAGTCAACATGCAACAAACAACACAAATGCCTTGTGCAAGGTGCACTCTAAATAACCTAGGTTTCCGCGGACCACAAGGCCGTTCGAAAGACACCCCAAAATATCCCTTGCGCAACCTTCATACGTAGGCGCTTCCAAAGGCGGGAGATTCAGTGCCGGCACGAGACCGACTGTGTGTTGAATCAGTGCCGAGACGAGACCGTGATGAATTGTCGGGCGTATCCGCCACGGGAGTGGATGGCGCCTCGTTCGGCTCTTCTAACAAATCGTGCAAGCCAGATGGATGTCGTCGGTGACTTGTACCTTGTTGCTCGCCTTCCCCCGCAGCAGCGCCGGCCGCGGCACCTGACGGGGCACTGGCGCCCGGCGAAGTCGGTCGTGGCTGCAGTGCTGCGTTGACGACGTGCGCCGGCACCACGACGACGCCGGACTCCCTTCGACAGGCGTCGGTTTGGTGGGATATGGATCGCGCCCATCTCAAGAAGCGCAGGCTCAGGATGTGCATCTTCGAGTGGCGCTTCTGCCACTTGGCCGTGGGGACGTCTCCCGCGGGAGACGAGGGCGGATGCGTGCCTCCCACCACCCCGACGATCCCCTGCTGGTGCTGCTGCCGTTGCGACGGGGATTGGTTGTCCCAATCCATCGCCTCGATCTGCTCCTCCTCGACGGCCATGCTGGACGTGAGCAAGTCGGGGGGCATACCGTGGCCGTCCACGCCCCCCTCGCCGAGGCTTGACACCGCCCTGGTCCGCGGCCGCAGGGCCGAGATGACGATGCACGGCGAGTAGTCGTCGCTCCCAGCTTGGCTTCGGTACGCGTCGTTGCCGTCCGCCGTGGGCTTGGCGAGTTGGATGTTGCCGACATTCATGCGGGCCTCTCGAGCGCGGTTCAGGGTGATGACCCAATCGTTGCACCGAGCCTTGTCTTCTGCGCGGAGGTAGTACGGGCGATTCTTCACCTGGATCGTGAAGGTGAACTCTTCTGGGTCCGACCTGTCGATAGCGATTTCCCCGACCTGTTCCGAAGCAGTGAGATGCAAAAAATGTGTCATTCGGTCAGTGTTCTATTCCTAGTGGAGTGTTTCTTTTCAACTAAAAATGACTCACCTTGCACAAATCCAACGTGGCCAAAACCTTCGTCCTCTTGACGCTCTTGTAATAGGTCAGCCGCTCGCCGTTGGACTCGAAATAGCGCCGTTGCCAGTGGCCGTTCCTCCCCAGCTTGTGGAGATATCCGTAAATGAGCGGCTTGAGCTCGTCGTCGTCGAGGAAGGGCTCGGATACGATGGTCTGCGAGCTCATCAGCTTCTTGCCGGTTTTGGGGGACGGGTTCTGGTGCGGCGGCGGCTGCTGCTGTTGGGCGCCGCGGACACCGTCGATGGTGTCCATGGTCTTGCGCCGCTCCGCTCCCCCGTCGTCCACGCTGGTGAGCGTGGCGTTTTGGGTGGAGTCGACGGACGCCCCCGTGGCGGGGTTGTCTATGGATGCTCGGTTCAGGGCGTCTTGGGACCAAGAACGGAACCTTCGGAGGGACTGCATTGGACGGATAAAAATTGGGGGAGGGGTGAGCAAATGAGGGTGTAAGGTGTGCAGAACTGTTCCAAGATTTTGTAAGACCCTCAGAATATCCCCCCCGACATAATATAATAGCGTGCTGTTTCAGGCTGTGTAAATCAATGCTGCAACACTCACCACCTGCACGGACCCTCGCAGCTTTTCGATGCTCGTCACCCTCTTCAGCTCCTTGTTGCTGTCTCCCCCCGCCTGCTTCTCCGCTCCGTCGCTGGACAAGATGGTGTCCTCGTCGTCCTGGTTGACGTGTATGTGAGACGGCACCGCCGCCGCGCCCGCTCCCAGGGGGGCCGAGGTCGGACGGGGAGGGTACAACGGCGGGCCGGAGGAGGGCACGAGGGGGGGCAGGCCCTGCGCCCGTGGCTGCTGTTGTTGTTGTTGCTGTTGCTGCTGCTGCTGCTCTTGCAACTTCATCCTCTGCTCCTCCATTTTCTTCTCTGCTCGGCGCTTCTCCACGTCGGCCTGTTGTCGCTCGAGCTCCTCGAGGCCCAGCAGCACAGAAGAGTCGGCGGTGGCGTTGCCCGATATGCTGTTCGACATACTTCCTGTGTTGTTGTTCGAGTTTCCCGGGTTGGCGGCTGCCGGCGCCGGGGCGCTGAACATGGTGTCCCCCGACTTGGTCAAGCTCAGCGAGAGCGAGGGCTGCGGATAGGAGGGATTCAACGTGAGCGCGGGGGGAAGGGGGTTCTGATTTTGGCTCGAGAGCTGCGGTTGCTGTTGCTGATGTTGTCTCTGCTGCTGCTGCTGCGTCGCCGCCGAAGTCCCGAAATTATTTCCCGTCGGCGTTTCCGCGCTCGAGCTGTCGTGGGTAGTCGCGGGGGAGGCACTCATCGGCGGGGGGGACGCCGAGGGGGGAGGGACCACGCCCGCCGCGGCCACCGGCTGCTGCTGCTGCTGCTGCTGCGTCGACGGGGAGGCGGTGGGCCAAGGCGGGGGCGCCGCGACCACCGGCGCAGCCGCGGGGGCCGAGGGGAACGGGGGAACGCTCCCCGCCGCCGCGGCGGCAGGAGCGACCGTCGGGCTGGAGCGGAACGAGCCGGTGTGGCCGCTCGCGACGCTGGCTTGGTCCCCTCCGCCTCCTCCTCCCCCTTCTCCTCCTCCTCCTCCCCCGGCGCCGCCGACGCCGCTCCCCCCTCCCCCGGAGGCGGCGACGCCGACGCTCGCGCCGCCCCCGCTCCCCGTCCCGCCGGACGCCAGGGAGTGGGAGTCGTGGCTCTCCGCGGACGGCGACCGGGTCACCGCCGCGGCCGACGCGCCGGCGGCGAGGGCGGCGCTCGCGGTCGCGGCGGCGACGCCGCGGACGGGGCTGGTCGGCGGCGCTCGCTGCTGCTGATGCTGCTGTGGCGCGTCCATGGCTGCGTGGAAACGGCGCGGTCTGCAACACCCCCGTCGGAATCAATCCGTTGCCACGTTTTTTCAGTGCCGTCGGGCCGTCGGTCCCTACGAATCAATCGAGCGTCATGGTTCTTATTATCGTTCGTTTACTGTCAGTGTGGGCGCTAGCTGGGCGCCAAGGACAAAGGGGGGCACCTACTACCATAGTGTAGAAAATATTTTTCACATCTTCGATGATAGCTTACGAACGTACATACAACATAGATAACGTAATAAACTTACTAAATAACAAATCTGCCTAGTGTGTTTTCTGAAATATTTTCTCATAATATACTCTAAATAGGTAAACTATTTTCTGCGTGGTAAAAACTTTGGGATCAATGGTATCGTATCGTACCCCAGAGGAAAATATTTTATCTTTCAATTCACTTACTTTGTCCCCATTTGCGAGTCGTGTCGTGAGTTGAGAGTTGAGGGGGATGGCGAGTACTATGCGATAATGGATCGTATGTCAATGTCATTTCGTGGGATGCGCGCAGTCCGATATTCTAGC
>JALLPA010000294.1:0-16672 GCA_036939895.1 Thalassiosira exigua
TATCTACAGGATTCACAAGTATCTACAAGCGTCAACTAGAGTTTTTGGTAGCAACAATCGATTCATTCTTATCTCATTCTCGATTTCAGTAAAGTCTTATAATTTCTCTGGATTACATTACGTAACATATGTTCTACCTTATCTACCGCATTATCCCTTCACCGGAGGCATTGCAGTCGCCTCCATGTGGATCCTACGGCCAATACCCCCACCAGAAGGTTGCTGATGACCATGAAAAATTGGCAACATCATATTTACTATTATCACTAGATATCCTTTCAATCTTGTGCGCTGGGGGCGGTTGCTCGACAAGCAGTGACTTACGACATTCACCACAATGACGTGAGATTGTGAAAATTATTGATGCCAAAAGCCGTACATCAGGAACCACTGTTAGTTAGCCGGACTATACCCCGTTCTCTTTGCTCCACCATCGCCCACACGGCTCCCCAAGGTGCCCCTCCACCATCACCTTGCTCGCATGATTGTTGGATGGGCCATCCTGTCGATGCCTTCGGCAGCGACCTATCGTCGTCTTCGTCCCTCCATGCCGCCCCTCATCTCCGTGTGTTGTGTGTATTGTGCGCCTCTCAGCATCTACCTCTCTCACTCTCTGAGAGAGGTATTACATAGGCTGGTGTGTGGTCGGTCCATGAGTTTTTGGCACTACATATTCCTACGTACAAACATACCAGAATCTGCTCAGCGCCTTTTCAAAGAAAAAAAACTGATTTCGCTGGTTTGGGCCTTTTCTGGCCAAATCCTCCGATCACCAATTTGAACAGCAGCCGGATCCCATCGATGATATCAGGCAAAGTGAGCATTGAAATGTCTAAAAATGCCTTTGGACTGTGGGGATTTGACCTGGGACCTGACAGGCGCTCCGACAATGCTGCTGAAATGGCGATACATAATTGCAAATTTTATCCTTTGTTTAATCCTTTTTTGGAGAAGGAGAAGGGCTAGGATGGCATCCGCATCAACCAAGAACCAATAGGCGAAGTCGCCCCCCCCAGACAAGGTCGCACACCACCCCTATCCCTATCCGCTCCTTCCAGAGGGAACGGAGCTTGAGTGCGCGATTCCACACGAGGAGGTTGCGGTCTGTCGCGTCGTCCGCGACCCCTCGATCTGATCAGACAGCGTGTCATACAGCCAGTCCAAGAGGAGAAAGTAGGAGGGGTTGAACATGTCCCCCTGTTTCACAGCCCGCATCTTGAGGATTTGGGGGGGTGCTGGAGGACGCTGAGGAAGTACGTCTCAGTGGCCATGTCCATGGCCGCCTGGACCTGGAGGAACTTCCGGAAGTTGGATTCGATAAATTGCAGGCTGATGATCTTGACGACGTACCACGCGTCGTCCAATCAGTCTTCCGCAACGTTCTGGACGATGAATGCCTTGTCCTGGTTGTGGTGGAAGCCGGGGGGTAGTAAGAGTGATTCGTCTTGGGCCTCCTCGTCGAGGTCGATGAGAAGAAAGAACCTCCTGGGTGGGACCCAAGCACAGGAAGAGGTGTCTCCCGTGCTTGCTCAGGTTCTGCTCCACCACCACCTTGGTCTGCACCCCGTACTCGCTGAGCGCTTCGTGCTTCGCCGCCTCAGCGCTGTCCTCCGGGACGTTCGCCTCGGCATTTTCCGCCTCGAGGTAGACCTCTGCCGGTTCCCCCCGACCTCCCTGGAAGAATCTTCCGTCCAGGTCGTACTCGGCGAGCTCGGCCTCGGAGATGGCGTCGTTTCCCTCCTCCCCCGCCTCGCTGTCCCTCCACGCCTGGAGGAGAAGTTACGCGGCGCTCGTCCCCCCCCCCTTCGCCCCGAGGAGGAGGGGGTCGGCCCTGTCTCCGATCTCTAAGATCCTGTTAAAATGTCCATGGACTCCCGACTGGGCCGCCGGCCAATGAGAGACCCGAAAATCCGAACATCGAACTCCTAAAGAAGTATCGTACCGAAATCCCCAAAATCACTTCACACTCTCACTGTCAACAGGTCAACCAGCCCAATCGCAAGTCGCGAGGTAAGTTTTGGTTCGCCGCCCAGCCAGGCAGGGCACGGACGAAGCTGTCGAATCCTAGTCAATAGGGCACGGTCATCTTTTGTCTCGTCTCTCGTGGCAGGCGGGCAGCGCTATGGCGGGCGGTGTAGGCGTCCGATGGCACGTCGATGCGACGGCGAGGCAATGCGCGACGCACGGCCGCGGCCCCGTCGAGTCTCGACGGCATCGCAACATCCCGCGTCCATCCCTTCGCTTTCTGTTCGCGGAGTGCGTCTCTTTTGACTCACGCTTAATCGCAGCCAGCCTCTCAGCACTCTCAGCCCCCCGAGCGGCGCTTCGTACTTTGGATCGACCGTCCGAACACGGGAAGAGCACGGCGCGGCGCGGACGTCGCGGCATACCTTGCGCGGGGAAGCCCTTCCGTCGTCGGTCGCGCCGGCGGAGGACGGCGGCGCTTCGCCCTACCGTTCGCATCGGCGCAATGCGGCGGCAGCGGTGGCCCAAGCGGTCGGCCCCCCTCCGGAGCGCCGTGTTTCACATCCTGATGTCGGACGAGCTCGAGGGGATCTTGTGCTCCTTCCGGCGCCTCGTCGCTCCGCTCGCCGCCGTCGGCGCGGGAGGCGGGCGCGACGACGACGAACGCGCGGTCGTCGATCGCGATCTCATTCGGGACGGCTTCCGGGGGGGAGAACGGCAGTTCGTTCGTTCCTACCGCGACACGAAGATTCTCCTGCGCGAGGGGGGGGAATCGGAACACTATTTGCTCGGTCGGGTGGGATTGAGGCGGGGGAAAGCGAGCGACATCTACGAATTCGGCCGCTTCGCTCGGTCGGAGGGGGGCGAGCCGCCTTTCCTGGGCGACGAGTCCCTCCCGCCCCCCGCATCCCACGAAACGATGCGAAGTCATCCCCTCGACCGAGCCGAGGTCGTCCGCCGCATCGTTGATGCCATCCCACAACAAGTCAAGGACAATCTCGCTGATTTTCTGAAGGAGGAACGGCTGCATCAGCGGAGGCGGGCTGCCGCGAACGGAACGAAAAAAGCGGGGGCCACAAAGAGCGGAAGGTCGAAGGTCGGGTCGCAACCGCAGCCGAAGAACCCAGCCCAAACGACGACTGCCGCAGCTGCCATTCCAGTGCCGCCTCCCGCAGGCACTAGGGAAAAGCAGAGACGAGGCGCACGGGAACAACTCGATCCGGAGGACGCTCCCGCAGCCGAAACTGACATTGGCGACATCCGTCATGGGAGTGAATTAGGGACAACGGGCGAAGGTTCGGTCAAACCAACTTCGGAACGGTCCAAAAGGGATAGCGCGAGTGCCACGAGCGCGAATCTAGCGGATGGTTTGAAGGAGGAAGGGCTAGGTCAGCAGAAGCGGGCCGTCGCGAATGGAACGAAAAAAACAGGGGCGACAAAGAGCAGACGATCTAAGATCAAGACTACTGCCGCAGCTGCCGGTCCAGCGACACCTCCCGCGGACACTGGGAAGAAGCAGAGGCGGGGCGCACAGGAAAAGCTCGATCCAGAGGACACAACCGCAATCGAACCCGGCAATGACGGCATCCGTCATATGAGTGAGTTAGGGACAACGTGCAAAGGTTCGGCCAAACCAACTTCAGGACGATCCAAAAGGGATAGCGCGAGTGCCATGAATGCGAATCCAGCTGGTTTTTTGAAGGAGGAACGGCTAGATCAGAAGCGGGCTGTCGCGAATGGAACGAAAAAAGCAGGGGCGACAAAGAGCAGAAGATCTGAGATCAAGACTGCCGCAGCTGCCAGTCCAGTGCCTCCTCCCGAGGGCACTAGGAAAAAGCAGAGACAGGGCGCGCAGGAAAAACTCGATCTGGAGGACACTCCTGCAACCGAAACCGACAATGACTACGCCCATCATATCAGTGAGTCGGGGACAACGGGCGAAGGTTCGGTCAAACCAACTTCAGAACGATCCAAAAGGGATAGCACGAGTGCCATGGATGCCGAGGGCACCCAGCTGGAGGAGCTCGTGGCGGAACTTCGAAGAAACTTGAGCGAATCGGAAAAGAAATCGGAAGCTCGGAAGCGAACGGCGGCGTTCCACCAGACCAAATGCCGGGCGCTGAAGAAAGAGTGCCAGGAAATGAATGCGGCCGCGGCGGAACGCGAAGAGAAGTTGCGTGCGTCCTTTACGGAGCTTCAGAAAAGGTGTCAGCATCTCACGGCCAACTTTGAACGCAAGTTGCATGACGCGGAAGTCGAATCCGAGGCGCGACAGCAGTCCATCGATTCATGGCTTCGAGGCGAATTGCGGGAGCTCGGGATGGCACTCGAAGAGGAGCGAGAACTGAGGAAACAACGAGAAGAAGAGCTCCTCAGGCTGATGGAAGAATCCAACCTGGAATTGACGCAAGCGTTGGAAAAGGCAATGGCGGAAGTACGCGACAAAGACGCGGAGATCCAAAAGCTCACGGCGAGTCTCAAGCGGAGCGAAATGCTGCGTCCCAGTCAAAAACCGGCCGAGGCATCGAACAAGAAAATAAGCAAGCTCCAGCGCGAGTTGCAGGAAACGCAGAAGAAGCTCGTACTGGAGAAGCAGAAGAATGCATCGTCAGCATCCGCGACGAAGACACAAAAGGAGCCGCGGAGCAAACTGGAGCTGAAGGATTGGATCGACCCCAGTGCCGGAGGAGGAAGCGGCGTCGAAGTATTAAAACCTGGCGATTCGATGGATGGCGTCGCGGTCAAGCGCTCCGGAGCAACGACAGATCCACGCTCCAATGCTAATGGTGGGACTCTATCAGAAATGGCCGAAGCCATCGAACGAGAGTCGGCGCCCATTGCCTTTTCCGGTTTGGAGGAAGGCGAAAAGGTGAAGGAGACCAATGGCAGGCTGGATGACGAGCTGGCATTTCTCGCTTCTGCGTATTCGAGCGACGAAATCAAGATGGAGGATGGCAAGGTAACGCGAGCCTTGAATTTGGATGCGGGCGGCATCGGCGACCATCTTACGGTGAACTTGACGGTGTGCATCCCAGAGGAATATCCGGAGAGCGGCGTCTTGAAAGTTGCCGCGGCCCTCGCCGTGGAAGGTGGGCATTGCAACAAAGATGTATGGAAATGCGCGGTGAATTCGCTTCCTGGCCTTGTCGACGCCTGCAAATGGGAAGCTGAAGGTTGCGCCGGCAGCGAAGCGTTGCTATCCGTGCTCAACATCGCAGACGATTGGGTGCAGAATCAGTGGAATGCTGTCCACGCCAAGCGTTTCTTTTCTAGCTCAAAAAAGAGTGCGGTGAAGGCCGATGGTGATTTTCAGATTTGCCATTTGCTCGTTTACACGCATCACATTGTGGATTCGGAGAAGATTCACTTCGTTAAGCAGACAGCACAGAAGCATGGCCTCGGGGGCTTCATCAAAATTGGACGCCCGGGACTGATTGTGGTCGAGGGAATTGAGGAAAATTGCGACTCCTTTTTGAGTGCAATCATGTTGCAGCGTAAAAAGTTGAGGGAAAGCAACAAAGGGAAGGTGGACTCGTCGACCTTTTCTGAAGCCGGAAAGGTTTTCTCTTGTGCCAGTGACCTAGCTTCGGGGCGTCAGTTGCCAGAAAAGATTACTCAGCTGGACAATTGCAGCGAAGGGATGGACAAGTTCAAGGTAGCATGCGAGAGTGTTGGGATGAAAACCTACCTCGAGGAGGCCTGTAAGCGTTGAACTGGGTTTCACATTCGTTTACCACATTTATTTATACCATGAAGATACTTCAATCATAGTACGATTGAAGTAGCAAAGCCCATTGGACTAGAGGCAGCTGCAGCTGCTGCAGACACGCCGACATTTTTGCGTCATGTGGACCTGAATTGGATTTCAGAGTTCATCAGCATAGAAAGTCTCTGGCGAAAGCCAAAGTGGCTTTTGCCAGCAAGGTTCCAAATGTGTGGAGCTTTTCTCCTCTGTTGCCACTGCAAGCTAGAGGGTCAAATGGAACACCACTGTATGGCCCCAAACCTCTGAACTTATTAAGGCGCAGTTGCTGTGTGGGTTGGCGCCCAGATTGGCTCCAGCAGTTGCTGCTGAATAAGCTGTTTAATTGGATGATGGTGGGGCAGTCGCCGGTGGAGTGTGCGGGCGTGATATCAATTAGACTGGATGTTGCAGTTGCATATAACATCAGTAGGTGAGATCCCAATGAATTTTGTCCGTTTCATGTTGGCCCACTAATCTGAACTCAATTAATCCGCCTGCATCATACTGATCACAAATCTAAACTCAATTAATTATCCTGCATCATATCAGCCACAATCAGATGATTTTAAATAAAGCTAAAATTAATGAGTAAGCTAAATGTGGATTTATTTTACCCTACTGTTCATACTAAACATAAGATGAATGTAGTATCCAAATTTTTCCCAGCAGATGGTGAATCTAAACGGACAAGAACCACCGTCTCTGCGGTTGTGAATGCAAATGAATGTTCTCCCCTTTTCATTGCCACCATGCAACACACAGGAGACCCACTTCTTTCACATTCAAACCTTTCACGATGTCAAAGCGCTTCAAAAGTACTGGTGCTACTTTCATCATGGATGTTTTCAGGAGGAGGATAGATTTCCGGGTTGAAGTAAATTGTACAGAAACGATCCCTACTATCCTTAAATTCGATGTCAGTGCCAAATGTTTTCATATCACGAAAATCACAATTGCCAATGTATGAACATATGTTAATTCTGCCCCAGCGCTTTCGAGCCTCTCCGTAGAATTTTTCTTGTTCCCTCTATAATTTCCTGCACAATCTTCTCGAACAATTTTGGCAGGTGATCTTTAAAAACTTGACAGGTATCATATAATTGAAAAATATGTTTGCCTTCCACCCTTTTGTCTGTCCAGAGGTTTGGTCTTGCATGATCATAAGCCCAGTCTAGTTCAACTTTCTTTCTTTGGCATGAATTGTGTTTTGGAAAAACGCTCCTTTTCATTATATGTTAGTGGTCCATATTCATATGGCTTTCTCGTGGCAGCTTTTGTCATCTGGCGGCACCTACTGTTCCACTCACATTACCTATTGGAAGACCGTATTCTTCAGTTCTTTTGATGAGTTGATGCAGATACTTTGCTGTGCATGGTACATATCCTTCATCGATCATAAAACGAAACATGTCACCCCTTTCCTCTGAATACTTTGTTTGGCTAATTTGATGTAAAGCTTCTCGCTTTTTGTACATCTTGCGATGATTAGGCAGTGAGAACAGTACATTTCCCATTCATACTTGGGACGGGTTTCTTTCTCCCATCATCAGAAAACCCTCTTCTGAAACTAATTAGGTAAAGCGCTCTTTTTTACGTTGGATACCGATCCTACGTACATTTTTTTCTTTGATCGGGATCCGCCACAGACGCCGCTCAAAGATTTTTCCTCGTTTAGGTTCTGGTAACCAACACCAGGAAAAGTTTTCTGACGCTTATTGGTGATTTTTACCAATAAACCCGAATTTGTCATCTTATTTCAGGTTCTGGAATGAAATTATTGACCGTTTGATTTGAATGCTATACACCCTGTTCAACTATTTGCGTAGAATTTCCATGGCGGAATAGTAGACTTATTTTTTGCTTCCACCGGAGCAAGCGAGCTGGCGGGGCGGGCGGGGACCACGCCGCCATCCAGCCAGCGCCGGCGCCGGCCAGCACCAACGACAGTTTGATATTTTTTTCAGGAGCTGGTTCCTTGGACTGGGCTCGGATGGCCTTGCTTCATTCGCCCGCCCGCGGCGACAACAACGAGCACCAATGCCCACGAGTACGACGGCGGACGAGGCAAGGTAACGACGCCGATCCACGGCGAGGACGACGAGGCCCTCGCGCGATGACCACGGCGTCCAACGAGGCCCCGCGAGGAAGACGAGAAGGCCAGGCAACCACGGCAAACACCGATGCCCTACGACGACAAGGCCCTCGAGCGGCGACAATGTCGAGCTCCGGGGTCCTCGCACATCGACAACATCGAGCTCGGAGGCCCTCTCGTGGCGACTTCATCGCGGCATGGAAGTAAGAAAGAGAAGTGACTCGCTTTTTGATTTTTTTGTTTTTCTTCTAACGAAGAATAACCATCAGTCCCCTGACATTTCTCTTCCTTCAGATTGAGAGGGGCGGGGAGAAGCAATTGAAGAGGGAGACTGAGCTGGATAAGGATGGGGGGCATCGAGGGGGGGGGGGCGAGGACGAACAAGGTAAGTCTTTTTCTTTTGTTTATTTTTTCAATACACATTTAATATTTTTTTATATATAAATAACATTTACTTTAGTTTGATCGTTCTTTCACTTCCAACGAAGACCGACGGAAGAGGCATGCCACCGGCGCAGTGGCTTGGCATGATGAATATAGTGAAAGAGGTAAGCCGTTTGCTTTTAGTTCTTTTTAGTTTCAAGCAAATGAAAACTTACTAATCCTCTTCCTCTTTACGACCGATGCTGATCGAAGAGGCAAAGGATTGAGAGGCTGGGGCAGGTGGCAATTCGGGCGGACAGTGACAGGGAGGATGAACGCAGGACGAACGTAAGTTGTTTTACTGTTTATTTTTGATGAAATGCATCAATATATTATTGATATTTCTTTCATTTCCAACAAGGGCCGACGAAAGAGGCAAGCAGAGAAGTTGGTCCAGATATCGATCGGGAAGAGAAGACGAGAGGGGCAAGGCAGGGGAGGAGGAGGAGGAGGAGGAGGGAAGGACGCGTTGTAAGGCAGGGGAAGAGGTGGAGGCACGATACCTAGGAGGGATGAAGGTATCTACCATGAAGACGAAGAGCAAGGGGCGAGAGGAAGGGTCTCGGATCTCGGACTTGGGCGGGTGGATGCCAGCGGGGAGAAGAGTCCGTTGTCGTCGTTGCCGTGTCTGCATGGTCGTAGAACCTGAAAAGTTTGGACGACGGGGAGTGTTTTCTTTTCCAGACATACACATTTAAAAATAGGCCGTTGTTGTTTCTCAAATTTGAATAGTATGTATCAAATTATAGAAAAAATATACAAAAAAATAATTCGTGGGAACGTTGGTGCTATGTGGGAACTCAGTACTATACCTAGATACTCTCCGGTCCGGCCGGCAATTTCCTGATGCTGGACATCTGGAATTCAACCTGCTTTTAACATCGAAAAGCCGTAAAGTGTATTCGTCCACCCTTTAAGAATGTCCAGAATCTAATTCACCGTAATTAGCTTCGGGATTTGTTTACTGATGTAATGCACAACAATGCTGTCAACTATTATCCACAAATAATCCGAGAGAAAGCAGATCAGAAGATGGAGATAGAGTTCATTTTTCGTGAAGGACTAAGACCACGGAGAGTCTGGTGCAAGGGTGTGCTAGAGTTTAGCCAATCTGTTTGGACGGCATGTGACCCTTGGTCGACGTTGGATTGAATCAAGTCGAGCTTTACTGGTTGGACGGGTCGCTATATTGCGGCAAAAAATCAGCCACAATCATTTAATTGGATCAATTACAGCTTACTATGACTAGCAGCAAGAGCATATGACCATGTCTGTGTACGTGGACAGTGACTTAGCTGGTTTCCAAGTCACAAGACGCTCGCGTACTGGATTTGTTGTTGTCTCAACAATGCTCCAATCTACTGGGTTTCAAAAAAAGCAAGGTCGCCGTGAAGCCATCTGATTTAGAAGTGAGTTTTGTGCAACGAAAAAGGCCACAGAGTATGTTTGCGGCCTACGTTTTAAACTAAGGTTGATCGGCATTAGGGTTGATGAACCTGCATTTGTTTTTGATGATAACCAGTCTGTGATGGCAAACACCACTAACCGTGGCCCGACGTTGAGGAAGAAGTCGAATGCAATCATGTAGAAGCAACCTGATTTTTACACCAGAGCACCCTCAAATAATTTCTACACAATAATTGTATTTATGGAATGCTCATTTCGTTGCATTTTTGGACATATTAGATGAATGCTGTGTCGTGTGAATTTTTAATTTTTGAAGAAGTCAAAAAATTGACCGAGATATGAGCATTTTGTGTTTTGGATTTTCCTGTCTATTTTCTCGTCACTAACTAATATTAAAAGGGTTCATGGGACTAAATAAATCTTATCTAGGACGCCACTAGATAATCTGAGTCATGTACCTTGTTGTGCAGTGTTAGCAGTCCGATGGACGTCCGATTCCATCTAATAGGTTGTTTTTTTACGTTTCTCATCCTTTCCGCGAGTTCATTAAAAAATGCCATTATTTTGTTTCAAACAAGCATCAATTGATATGATTTATGAAGCAGGCGCTTGATTCAATGGGCATATCAAGTGAGCGTGCGGTAGATTGGTTTTGATCCTGTGTGGATCACCTTTGTACTGCGCTCTAACAAAAAAATATTATCGGCGCTTTTCGTCCGATTTTACTAACAAAGACGCTAACAAAACGACGCCGTTTTTGGTCGCTCCACGGCCGAACTTTGCCCAACCATAGCTCCGCTGAAAATCACTCTACAACTTCCGCGACAACATGCCCGTCTTCCTTAGTTCATGCTGCGGAGGGGCATGTCATCGCGGAAGCCATAGCTCTTGATGTCACCGAGAACGGTTGGGGCAAAGTCAAGCAATAGGGCCGCATCGTTCCAAAGATTAATTGAAGCAATTGGTGCAAAAAAGGTATTATTGTACGATGCTCTCTCTCTCTCCCGCCGCACACCACACACACAACATGACGACACGCGACAACACACGACAACAGATGGACACAAAGGCACACGCAGGAGACGCACACACCGCATTAGCGACGCGTATGGTAGCGAAAAGGAAATTTGACAACGAATGTCGGCAGTATTCTGTTGAAACGGAGCGGCCGACGCGCTGTCTATATGTAGGAATAGTATATTACCCTGTAGCACGTAGATAATCAATGCGGCAGTAGATGAATGGAGCTCGGATTCGAAACCTTCCTCAATCTATCCGGCCGCCAAGTCGATAAGAGAGTCCGAAAATGCTTTTGTCTGGATATCGACAACGTCGTCGGTCCTCTTGTGCAAGAGAGCAGACGACCTTGTTGAGGGATGCAGAGGTGCCGATGGCTGGAACAGCAGAGTTCTTCTGAGGTTCGATAGCAGAAGGGCTGCCGTCGCCAGCACAGCCTGGTCCGCTCGGCATCCGTCTGCGACTCGGCGACCACCCGTCTTCATCATTCGCTCCCTTTCCTCCCTCTGCCTCTGGCTTGGTTGGTTTCTCTCGTATTACCACCTTTGCTTTGGGGGTTTGCCTTTTGCTTTGCTCATCTTTTTGTGACGAATGATTGAAGTTGCTTGTGATGGCTGTGTGATGTTTTGAATCTTTGAACGAGCGGGATTTGCAGTGCTTAACGGCAAAGTACTATATTTACTTATTCTTCGGATCAGCTCTGCCTTTTTGGTCACTTCCATCCCTCCCAGTGTTCTTGTTTGATTCGTGCAAATGGTATAATCTGTGCTTTTCACCCCAAAACAGTATTCTTACATCTGACTCGTACCGACGATTGTGCCACTTTCGTGAGCATTTTTGACGGGGAGAAAAAACAAACGTCTGCTGGCGACGGTAAGTGTGGCAGCGTTCAGGCATCAGAAGGAGCCATCCAAGCTTTGATACAACCCCCACAAGAGCTGCAACATATTTGTAAAATTCAGGCTTCGGTCTGCAAGATATCTTGCTCATGAACTCAGCAGGACGTATCAGTAAGAGACCAACACAAAAAACAAAAGATGGTTCTTGAATGAGAGAGTTACCTGCTTCCAATGCCATCTGTCCTCTAAAGCATCTCTGCATTTTCCCAAAGCAGACAATCAACTAGTTAAACGCCAGAAAAGAATGCAATGCAGCACCTATTTTGACTGCACTACACTTAGTGCGGTGCATCTTGTAAGTGATTGCACCAACCTTAATGATTATTAATGTAAATGCAGCACTTTTAGGGCTACACTTAGTGTATACACCTAATGTGCACTTAATTCCCAGTCAGAGCGGGAAAAAACAGCATGCTCATAGCAGCACATGCTCATTATAAGAGTTGTACTTTTGCAATATACAGATGAAAATAAAATTGAACCAATATTAATCTTTACAGTTGGTAAATAATATAAATATTTGATTTACAAATCAAACATCAGCTCCAACAACATTACCCTCCATGTCTTTTTGACTTCATTGTTTTCATCTCCATCTGAATTTCCGTCTTTGTCATCCTCTCCAGAAAAGAGCTGGTTATCATTTCGAAATAATTACAAGTACACCAAAAAAGCTACTTATCCACATCTTCATTGGGCTTGTCGAATTCTTTCCTGTATTACTTTTCCATGAAAGGATATCATATCGTACATCCTCATGGTGTATATGAATCCGACTGAGTCAATACTTTACACTCTAACAAGATGCTCATATATGCAAGCCTTTGTCTGAGTACATCTGGATGATGTAACTTGGTTGGCTTCACTGAAAAGGGACTTGCAATCTACCTCATCTGCCACTGGAGCTGATTGGGGACTATTGTAGTACCCATGAGAGCCCTGTACCCAACCGACCGATCCATATCGGCGAGCAGCGAGCGGCATCCTTGGCGTCTCAGAGATTCCAGCAATGCCACTCTTGGGCAGGTTGAGGTGACGTCACTGCACCCCGATTTGACCCTCTTACCATTGCCTCCCATCGTCGACCACAGCAGCCCCCGGGTGAGTATTGGATTTCTACCTCTGGTTCCATAACAGGACAAGGTCACCCTCCAGGTAATGAAGGGCGACTTTGTATCATTTGGTCGCTGGCATAGACTGGGAAGGTCTCAAGTATGGAGAGCGTTAGAGAGGCAATGACGAAATGATGTCCCATTGCGTGATCGCCAACCCTGGAGATCAGGCTTGTGTGGGGCCTAATTTTGGAGTTAGATACCCCTCAGAACATAAATTTAAAACTCAGAAGCAGACGGATCCAATAACACAATCGGGGGTGCAATTATTTGAAAAGGGGGGCACTGGGAGCACATTGAAATTTAAAAAATGCTGCCCTACAACGTAAAATAGCCTAAACCTATCATGCAAAAGTTGCACCTTTCTATCACTATTACACACGAATGACTTGTTCCCTTTCCAAATGCATCGCCAATCATTCTTTGGTAGATTTTGGGTTCAAAATGGCTGGCCAGGTTAGAGCATTTCTACAGCATGCAAAATGACCATGCAAATGTGAAGCAAGTTTGGATTGAAATTGGATATTAATTAAAGATATACCCAAACCGATGAAAGAAATGAATTATAGACTATGTACTTCATTTCATCGGAATTTCCATGTCTGATTTTTTTGCTTGGCAATTTTGTTATTGGAATTAATAGCTGCTGAATTTTTTTTAGCTTTAGTTGCCATGGTAATTATTTACTCAAGATCTCGTTCATATCTCTGAATCTCTGTAAACTACATTATATCTCATGAAAAAATTTTCTTACCCATGTTGTAGAGTTACTTCTCACATTGTTCAAATTATTCGTACCTTCTTATCCATTTCTTGAAATGCAACATCCTATCTTATCAAGATCTTCTGAGCTCTACCTGATGAAATAAAAAATTAACAGTTAATCAAAGCGATGTGGGACATGCATGCTACTTCCCTTGAATGTCCTTTGTTGGATGGTACCGAGTACATAATAATGTTCTGTATCACTGCCCTATTGGAGCATCCAAGTCAACAGGTGGCGCGGTATCCCCTGAACTATCAAATATTTGCTCTTTGATTGCGCTTGACAATGCGGTGCATCTCACGAAACAATTTAGGAGTGCATGTATGTGTGAACAATCAGTGCTCAGTCCGGGGGATTGAACCAGTCGTCTCCAAGCCAGACATCCACACTAATTGAATGCACGAGCCGGTCCCAACTGGTCCAGGGCATTCGTCGATCCCTCCTCAGCCTTTCCCTCGCACTTGGCCACATCACCCCACGCTTCACCCGCGCTCGAGGCAAAGATTGCATCCAGCGCGCTCCTTCCCCCCGTCCCGTGCGTCTCTGCCCCTGGAATCGTGCGCTCTGACAACCTCGGCCAGTGGAGCTGCCATGAAGCGTCCCCACAATCATCTAGGGTGTTCTAAGGCTCCGCGAAAGCTCAGTGGATTTGGCCCATTCATACTCTTCCTCAAATCATCCCATGCTGCTCATGCCATACAGTTCCAACAAGTGAATAGCTTCCGTTTTTCTTTGGCCACACCCAAAGAAACTCACAACGCATCTCATTTTGTTTTCGGACGCCCGTCCTCATACCAGTTCTTACAATATTTTCGGACATTGCACCCTTTGCAGCGGTACATAGTTTCTGGGCTCCATCTTTTGCACAACGCACAACATCTATGTGCTCTCTTCTGCTTCTTTTCGATTTTCTTCTCGCTTGTATCAACATTTGACTCGGCACCTCCACAACTGCAGGACGAGAAATAAAAAAGGGAACATCATTTTGAGAATGAGGCTTCAAAAATGTATCATCAACAAAAACACAAAGTTGGTGCACCTTTTGGGCAAATGATAGCTGACGAAAGCGGACCATGGATGTTTGTTCGAGCTTCTGCCGCGATGGGTAGGCGCATCTTCCGAATTCTCAAGCGCATTCATGCCGACATCGTAGCAATTTTTCGCTTCCAAATGTGTCATGATCGTTTTTGGCACGACGCCATTCTTGGCCGCTGCATCATCGACGAGCTTCGTCACCAGCCGCAGATCATGACAGTCGACTGCAGCAGCCATCGACGGGACAGCCTCGAAATCGGCGTCGGTCCAAAATTTCAGCGGTGCCATATTCCGAGCCTCGTCGCCCAGATGCCAAAGAAAATAGGAATACTGAATGTTGACCACCGGATACCTCCAGTCCGGAGGGAAAGGCCTCGTTGTCCCGTCGGAATGCTTGAAGACCCCATACCCCCGAATTTCCAATTCGACCATAGCCTTGGCGCTCCCCTCTGCCCTCCTCGTTTTCTTAACCTTTGTCTCCGGTGCCAGTGCATTGCCCGCATTCGCAGATTCATTCTCGCCCGCCTTTCCAGCCCCCCCTTTACTATCAGTCGTAACGCTGACCCCTTTGCTCTCTGGTTCGTTCTTGCCCTCCCTTCCAGTTTCAAATTTGCTTGCAGCCTTGGCGCTCCCCTCGGCACACTCCGATCGATCGGTCCCCACTTCGTCCTCCAACCATATGCTTCTGTGCCCACGACGGAAAAGAAACAACGTTCGATTCAGAGCAGACGGATTCGCCGGACACGAAGGCAAAAACGTCGTTCACCTCTTCAAGGACAGATAATTCAAGAAGGTCGACACGCTCAACTCTCCCAGCGGCTTACGCCGTCCCCCCGGCGCGACGTCCGTGAACCCCCTCCTCCCCGCGTCGAAGCAGACCCTCGCCTCCTCGCGGGTCATAACCTCCGTTGGCGGCGCGCCGTGCTCCGCGGCGGCGTCGTCCACGGCCTGCGCCGCCCGGCGCAGCTCGTGGTGGTTTTGGACTGCTCCCTTGGCCCGCGTGGACGTCACGAACCGGAGGTCCGCCTTGTCCCACAGCTTAAGTGGCGCCATCCGGGAGGACTCGTCGCCCACGTGCCACAGGAGGTACATCTCCAGGAAGTTCGCCTTGGGGAACGTCCAGCCGGGGGGGACGCGCCTCCGGATTCGTTGGGGATGCGCGAACGTGGCGTACTTCCCGGTTTCGTGCCCTCCTTCTGGAGAAGCGCTCGCTTCTTTTCTCTGCGCCGGGCTTTCTGAGACCTCAGTGTCTGCAATTCCTTCCTCATGGATTGCATGCCTTTCAGAGACGTGGCCCGACTTCCCTCTGGTTTCCGCGTCCGTCGTTCGGCGCCTCTTTCGACCGCTGAAAGTTGATTCTTCCACTGAATCTCGCTTCAGTACGATCCGCTTAAACGATTCCTCCAGGAGTGGCGTCGCCTCTCGCGTTTCCATACGTTCCTTTGCAGGTTTGGCTTCGGATAGTGCCACAAACGTCACCGCCATCGACGTCAACAGCCCTTCCAGTTCGAAGGAATCCACGCCGGGCCGCTCCGGCCCGCGACTCAGCCAAGAGAAGTAGTCGTAAATTTCCATGTGCAGCCGGTCCCTCTCGCAATCTGTGAGGCGAGCGCCGATCCTGGGAGAAATCCCAAAGTCGTCGTCCTCGTCGTTCTCGGGCTCTTCCAGCCCTTCTGGCTCACCCCTCCCCGCGTCGTCGGCCAGGTCGCGCACGACGCCGTCGTGATCGCACTCGAGCGTCGGCTTCGCGCATGGATATCGACGGACCCAATTCGTCTTCGTCGAGTACGGGACGAAGACGACGTTGCGATCGCGATCGTACCCGTCCCGCTCCAGGCGAATGAGGACCTCCTCGACGAGGAGGCAGTCGTCGATCCAGGCAAAGGCGTGCTCTTCCCGACAGTGGAGTTCGCCGTTCGACGGGACGGAGCGGGAGGCGTGTAGGATCCCCGAGGGATGGGTTTTGCGGGAGGATAGGGGCAAGTCCGTCTCGAAGGAGAGGAAGGATCTGTCGGCCGTGCGACAAGAATGCAGTCGGAGTTTGTGCAATGTGGGCATGATCGAAATGCCTGCTATTTGGGATTCAGCCTGAAAGGGTGAAAAGGAAAGACAAACATGGCGCTGGAATGGATCGTATGTCAATGTCATTTACTGGGATGCGCGCATCACTTCCTGTCATCCCTCCTGTCAATCCTGCCACCCTGCCTGCAA
>JALLPA010000295.1:0-16769 GCA_036939895.1 Thalassiosira exigua
GGGAGTCCATGGACATGAACCCCGCCCTCTGGGCCGCCGCCGTTTCGACGCAGTCTCCTCTAACAAATTTTCGCCGGTCAAACATTTTCCGTAAGTACGCCTATTTACCAACTGCCGACCGTCCACCATGAGAGAGCCACTAACTATCCGACCCCCTCCCCTTGGTAGGTTTCCGTCGGCTCTTCCTTGGCAGCGGCGACTCCCTGTCGAATACCTCTTCGACGGCGATGACGATAATGGGTTGCTGGACCGTATTCGGCGAGGCGGTGAGGTTGCGCGCGCATCTACGGTCATGATCAGGACCAGCCTGAAAGCAGCAAAGTGTGGGTTGCGGTTTGCGGTGCGCGGTGCCACAAGACGTGTAAGTGGAGAGCGGAGAGCGCGAGAAGTCAGCATTGGATCCATTCGTCCTGAAGCTCAAGGACGAGGAGCTGTCCTCTTTTATTTGGCCGCCTTCCTCGCGGCGTCGGCGCCGAGTGCGACTTCTGTGCCGGAGGTGAGAGAGAAGAGTCGAAGGATAGAGGGCGCCGGCGCTCGGACGCTGCGTGCTCGATTGGGGGCGCAGGCTGTAGGCTCAGATTGCATCGAGAAGTGTCTGTTGCTGTTGCTCGTTCACATGTTCGGTGCGCTTGATCGCTCACCCTCAACAACCACTATCCCGCCCCCTCCAGGCATCACCGTGGACCAGGACGCCTCCGTGCCCAAGGCGGGAGTGGAGACGTACGGCTCCCTCGAGGACTACGCCGACGGTGAGGACTACCTACCTCTGCACCATTGCCAAGCAGTCCGAGGACCTCTGTTGCCCCGGGGCCGCCGCCGCCGGTGACGAAGATCACGACGACGAGGATCCCGAGACGCCCCCCTTCGACGACGACGGCGCCTTTTGGCTTCGATTTGAGGCCAGGGGCGCCGCGATTGGTGTGGTGTGAAAAAAGATGAGGCCGTCGATTGCGTCGTCTGCGCCTCCGGGCTCACCGTGTCAGACGACACGGCCATCCCGTACACCAAAGCGGACGGGATCAGCTGCGAGCAGACGGCCCTCATCTGCTCAAATTGCCTTGTTCCGGGGAAGATCAGCCACACGTACTGGGGGAAGCTGGTGGTCGGCGTCGCATACTCGGCGGACGCAGATGGGGAGGATTGGGGGTGGGCGGAATCCGATCAAACGGCGTTCGAGGACCTCTTCGCTTCCTCCGTGGACAAGGTCCCATTCGAGTTCGAGCCAAACCTAAGGTGGAGGAGGTGGTGGAAGAACGTCTGGAACCTCCCATTTAGCGGCATCTCTGTGTCGATGGCGGGATAACGGTCGATTGGATAGTGAACGATCCCAGCCTCCGGGCTCCGGGGGCTGACGCACAAAGTGATAGAGTGATGAGATGATCGCTACCGCAAACGCGGACCTGATGAAACACGGTGCGCGGAGGACGAATTGCTCAGTGTGGAAACGGTGAGTTTGTTTTGGGTGACGTTGCGTTTTTCTACACATTCCAGATTGACTGTGTTGTTCCTGTGACGAGCATTGGGGTACTTCTTATTGCCTGAGCACATCCCGACTCACCATTATTTTTACACCTCTTTGGTGGGTGTTCTCTGGTATTAAATTTTGTCGCCTTGCTCATATTATTGTGTTGCAGAGAGATGAAATGATGACCCTCTCAGACGGTATGGGATAAGAATCGTTTGCTGCACCCCCTTGATTCGTGCCTTTCTGCTTCAACGTTGCTGATCGTTTTTCCCATGCGATCAATGCACAGCCCGTAAAAGCCTTCTCCTATGCTTGATATGGTTGCGCGAAAGCCAATGGAAGTGAAGTACCTCTTTCGACGAGCGGTCGATCGCGCCGATGATCTCGGTGTTGATTGCCCTCATTTGGAGACGCTTGTTTGTCACATAGAGGCACACCAGCGGCATCACAATCTATTTTGACATCGAATTGAATCACTGAAGGAACAACTTTGTTTCCACATAATCTCCACAAGTTCGGGCGATCGGCAGTGTGAAAGATGAAATAGACAACTCGAATTGAATCGACCAAATCATAGCTTCATAAGGTGACATTCACGCAAAGGTATATCATACGGTGACATTCACTCAAAGGTATCATTTCATTTATATGAATTTCATAGGCTAGCTATCGTTTGGGAGCCATCAACAGAGAAAAATTCGTCGCATCGGCCTGCTTCCGCAGTTTCATCAGTTCTTCTATCCAACTCCGGCAGTCCTCGTTCTGATTATGACCAACTGCGTTTGATTTCCTTCCTCTGGAGGGAAATGCCCTGTCGAGGAGTTCCGAAATTTAAGACATAGAGTTCTCAATTTCGTTCTCGCACTTCTGGGAAGCGTGCATGAATTCTTGCGCAGTCATGTAACTGTGCGACACTGTCTCCGTGCATAACGTGAGATGCGAAATGCTAGTTCCATTGCGCTGCTTTTGCGAGGACGACTTCGTGGGGTCCATAGCCCGTTCTGCGTGAAGAGCCGACAATTCGAACAGATGGTACTTTTCGTGCATCCCATTCTGCAAAGACTCTGGATTGTGCTTTTTGCTTTCAGCATCCAACCCGTCATTCCCTTCCTTCACCTCGTGGTGAAGGTTTCTGCCATTAGAATGACTTTGACCAACGTCCTCTAAGGCATGCCCATTTTCCCCTGTCTTTTCTGAGTCGTCCACATCCATCCCCAGTTTCTCTTGATGTTCACATTCTATGGTTTGTTGAGGTTCATTGACTCCTTTGCTCTTTTTAGAGTTACCGCCTTCGCTTTGTTGAGATTCATGGGTCAGTTCGGAAGAATTGTTCGACGCAGTTTTGTTGCCATTTTTACCAATATCAACACTTTGTGTTGGCTGTGATTGGGAGGACTCCACCTTGTCTGGAGCCTGGTCCTGTCCGTGTTCAACGTGTGTGCTGCTGCCACTAGTCTTTGAGGGTGATGAGTTGCTCTTCTGTGGAGATTCTGCGGCCGATTGCAGCTCGGCGCTATGTTTTTTCCTCAAACAACACGACCAATCCTCTTCCAAAAGGCTGTTGGATACCTTGTACTTTGGCACGTGGGAATGAAAGCTCGAATTTTCGAGCGATTCTGGCCAGGAATGAAATGCCAGACCCGTTCCAGGCGGTGCCATCCTCCAGTTTGAATGCCTGACAAGCCTGTTCTCTCGAATTCTTTGTTCAATGTCAAACTGCTGTACCAATAATGAGCGCGCATTCATTAGACGGCTCTCTGCGGATTCATCTGGTTTTGCCAACGTACCCCATATCCGCGATGAAGGGCGCGAGTTGTCGGCGTTGGAAGCGTCAGTTGCATGCTGGTTATGCTTGTCTTCCATGGAAAACACGCGAAAGGTGCATGATTGGAAGACTATGATCAAGCTTGGTGGAAGCCCCTGTGTTTTGTCAGAGACTTGAGAGGCGCTGCCTCCTTCATTCCGCTGTCTTTTCGATGGCGGAGTGCTCGCACGAGAACCGCCATCTTCGCCAGGCACAAACTTCAACTCCACAATCGCGGATTCGTCAACTTGGAACACAAAACGGTTTCCAAACCTGAAGATTAGGGCATTCGATGGAATTTCATCCATCTCGTCGCGATGTTTAGTGGGGGTGGCAGGGGCATTGTCATCACCCCCCCGTTCCAGAGGTAGCTTCTTCACGATTGCCGCCTCAAATGTACACAAAGCAGGATCGGCATTGATCTGAAGATTGGTACGAGACTTATCCACACCCCCATCCTCCCGCTGCATAGAAGTGTCCGGTTCTACGTCCCCATTGGCAACAGTTGTTTGGTCTCCCCCATCAGAATCAGCACGAGTTGTCCCCCCTTTAATCATGACATTCACGGCACGATCGTCATCATCCCCTGCTGATTTTTCGGTCCGGTGCAGGAAAAATGCCGGACCAACGGTCAAATAATCCTGTCTCGCCGCAGGCAAATCTTCGCTTCTGTCGCGTTTTCTGCTGTCATGTTCATGTTGCTGGTGCCCATTTTCGGCGCCGTTGTCATTGTCGCATTCGCCAGAGCCGAAATGTGGCTCGATCGACACCACGAAAAGAGAATCTTCGAACAGCATCATCGCATTGTTTTTCGACGGCGTCGGCGGGGTGATCGTCGAACCAGAATACGGCCCCCCGTCGTCATCGCTTCCGTCCCACAGTACGCCTGGAGGAAGGGGACGGAGAAAGCTCAACGATCGAAGGAATGCGGCGCGATCCATTGTGCGACGCCAGCTCGGAATTTTCCAAGCACGCAGTGGAAATGGAAGATTGCCCGTCGTTATCGATGGCATGCATTGCCAACGACGCTGCCCACGCTCCTCAGTCCTCAGCCTCGGAACCTCCAGCTTTCTCCTCACGCCGCTATCCCAGGGGACTCGCGGGTTCTCCGCTCTCCCCGCAGCGACGCGCTGAGCTCTCCGCTCTCCGCCCGCAGTCTCCGCTCTCGATGCTCGATGTTGACGATGAAGATCTGCGGCGTGCGGCTGTGCGGCGGTGCGGCTTTGTTCGTTGGGTAGGGGGGAATGTTTAGGGGGCATGACGTGATTGTTTGTGAGAACTACTTATCAGGGCTCAAGATATATTTGTAAATGGTAATTATCTAGGAGTAGCAACTACAAAATAGCGGGCGCGTTGATATCACTAACTTTTCACAATGGAAGAGTGATCCTCTATCTCTGTTCTGCCTCCTCCCTCCTCCCTCCGCTCCTCCCTGCGCTGCCTCAGCCCAATCTCAGTCTCACAGAGCCAGAGCCGGCTTGAACCGACGGCGGCACTGGCAACAGCAACGCCCGGCGCAATCAAAGTGGCGCTCGCTTCACTCAGTTCAGCAGCGGCCTCGTGAGAGCTGAAACCTGTCGCCCTCTGTTGGCGAGCCGCCGCGGAAGACTGAAAAATTATCAAGGCCCATTCATTTAGCCTCTTCCAAAGTCGACGCACCATGCCAACATCCGTGGACGCTGGCGCCGGAGAAAAGGTTGTGATCGAGCAACTCCTCCTCAAAATCGACGAAGTCTTCGTCTACCGCATACCGCCCATGCGCTCTGCCGACGGGCATCGAGCGGAGGATTGGAATCTTGCAAAGCCGCTCCAGACGTGCTCTCTGGTGGCAAATCGTCGTGACAACGATCTGTGCGTGAACATCATGGCAGAACGACCCAAGCCTGGGGCTCCGGCCGGGGCCACTGAAAGTTATCTGTTTGCCCAGAGCGTCATTCAGGTCGACTTCTCCAACCCCAGTCATAAAATTGAACATTGGGTGAATCCCGTGGTGGATTCGTCGAGGTACTTTGCCGTCAGAATCAAGGATTCGAGGAGTGGAAGGGAGGCGTTCATCGGGGTCGGATTCCGAGAGCGGACTGATGCAACAAACTTCAGGATGTCGATAGAGGATTATATCAATTCACTGAAACGGGAGGAAAGAGCGGCCGAACTTCATGAACAATTCGAACAATCGCTAAAGGTGGGAGATGCCGATGTCGCAGAGGAAAAACTGCCCCTGCCAAAATCCAGTCTCAGTTTGAAAGAGGGAGAAAAACTGCACATCAACATTAAGAGTAAGGGGGGAAGTTCTGCCAAAAAGCCGCTTTCGCCTAAGACCAAAAAGGGTTCAGTTGAGTTGATCGGATTGAAGAAGCCACCTCCTCCACCCGATGCAGCCCCTGTGTCGGATGTATCTGAAGAAGAATCAAAGATAAATCGCGCTTCATCTGACGAAGTTGACTGGGGCGACTTTGAAGGTTGACTTATCAACCTGAGATTAACGATGACAAAACTGATTAATAAGATCATTCACTACACAATGAGTGAATAAGCATCCATGTCATCTTATTCTCATGTGGGCAGATGCGTTCCCACTTCCCACAGCCGTTTCAATAGCATGTACTTCCTAGTGGGCTGAGTCGTCCCCCGCACACAACAGTGGGTGGGAAAGTCTGTATGTCCTATATTTGATTTCGTCCCACATGGGATACTGACCCATGTCACGTTGTACTGGTAGGTACACTAGAGGTACGTTGAAAAGAAACATGAATTGTTGCAACGGTCGGCTGTTGTTTTTATTCGTAGGTACCATACATTTTTTATTTCAATGTCCACTGGACAAGGTTTCTGTGTGAGTTGGCAGTAGGTGCTTAGTTTGTGAGCATTGCTATATTCCTTTTTCATGAATTATGAAATTGTTGCCATGGTCAACTGCTACGTTACATTCGACAAGTCTGGGTTGCATCCATTGGTTGTGGTGCCCACCGGAGACGGTGTCCACAAACCAGCAGCCCAGGGAGATGGCTGTACATTAACCATAAAGGGACTTCCATACAAGGTCATCACATACAAGTAGTGATTCGTAGTTAGGACTTAGTTTATGAGCCTCTGCAGTGGTAGGCTTGTAAACTTGAGGTTGGAGCAAGTAGATACCAACAGTTTTTAATCGGCATCATAATTGATCTCTCTCTGTTTGGGGAGCAAAAGTTGGGAACTGTTATTGATAATAATAATAATAATAATAACACAGAAAATTTATGCAAATTACTCAACAAGAAAGGTTATCCCTTCATGGAGTGGTGGTGGCACGCGCAGTTCTTGTGGTGAGTGACACAATTTTTCTAGGTATTGATCGTCCCAACATTTTTGCCCAAATCTTTTTGACAAGCATAGTGTACTTTGAGCATGTCACATGGGCCATGGTGGATCTAGGGTTCAAAGGTCAAGGCAATTAAAAAGGTGACTTGATAAACAAGTAAGCTTAGGGCTACGGGAAAGTGGATTCGAAAACCTTCTGATTTTGGAAACCATGACATGATCATCATAAAATCACACACTTTCTTGTGATATTATAATCAGAGCTTAGATCCACTCAATTTTGTGTTGTAGTTTCGGTAATAGCAATAGATAAAGATCAGCTGACTGAAAAATAATTTCCAAGAGTTTGTTTCGTGATACCTATTTTCTAGGAAACCCCCTCTCTACCTACTTTAGCGACAACACTTCGACTGTAAAACACAAAATTATGGTAAAATAATTGGCAACTTCTGTAGTCATTTACTATTGCCAGTTTCACCCTGAAGATCTCATTTTATTGCAAAAGTAATGTGATGTCGAAACTCTCCATGAAGAGTAGATTTCTACCATCAATTGGACGAAATAGTACCGTAGATTCAGCAACACTATCTGGAGGAAAAGTGAAGCATTGATGGTCGGCTCTCCTTAGATGAATTGGTGTTTTTAAAACCTCCTCCAGCCACTGTCTGTCGCCACGCGATGCTCAAGATACAATGCGTGATGCAAGAGGTATAAAACAATAATGACACACAACAACTGAAATATCACCGGCTATTGCGACAGCCGCATGCATCATTCGCTGCCGGATAGACACTAACACTAATGCCATAAGACAAGGGCTCTCTTGTGAGCCTGCGAGCCCTTGTTCTTAGCTATTGCTTTTTTCGCGGTGATTTGCTTCCCGTGCTTTACCGGGTTACGGTATGGCTACTCTCTAAAGATCTTGTTTCAATGATGTTATATCAACTCTCAATATAAGACATTTAGAGGAACAGAGTAAAAAGTTATAATAGTTATAGATAACACCGCCAAGCTACCATGTATCAACATAGTTATGGTATTTATTGCCCGGTGTGAACCAACTTGTTCGTTAAGCCCGGCAACAGTCATGGTCTTTGTGATGGATGGAAAAATATTTTGATTTGAAATAGCAATTGTTTTATTGGTAGAACATAATTTAGAAAGAATTGTTCAAGAAGGGGAATCATTACTAGGCTAGTATAAAAGATATTTGCCACTTGACAGTTTCATGGAATCTCACTGAAGTTACCATGATGACCGCCAAAGTGAAGAGAATTGGCTATACCATGGTTTGATAATATAAGTTGGTGAGATAAGATATGTGCAAGAGATGAGAGATGTGGTAACTATGTACCTGTGTCGGTACAAAAAATGTCAGCAGCTAGCTACGATGGCGTCTCTGGCGATGGCGATATCGTGGCTTCCCCTTGTGCAATCATCGCAGTTCAAAATTCTTCAACACCAACCACGGGCAGAGGCAATCTCTTTTGTTGCCATCATTGCTGCCACAGCTGAATATGGACCCACAAAGTCAACCCTTTGCGCATTTTTAATTTTTTTTTTCCCTTCAAACCTGCAATACTTATTCTATCGCGTTCAACCCAAGCTCACACGCCGCTCGTCCGCACGTGAGCATGATCGGCAAGATTGCATCATCATTTTTGCCTGAACAGACAACATCATCTCGACTGTTCTTGACTGCTGCCGTCAAGGGATTGACGGCTCCTACGCTCACCAGGGAGAGGTACAACAGTAGAACTAAGAATCCGTGCCGACCGAATGATATTGCTAAAGTAGTGTAATGATTACTTTGCATAGCAGTGTACCTGCCTTTCGGGATGTTAAATCATACATACAGTCAGTACTTTAACCGATGTTTGGCCGTACACCAAAGTTGAGTGTTGTGGCATGGTTTTATTGTAGGCGGGAGTGGGAACACGGTGGGAAGCATTTTTGTCTCACAAATCTCACAGATCACTGGGGATGCTCAGTTGTTGTCACTTTACAGTTGCAAAAAATTCTGACGCTCATTCAACTGCAATGTAATCTTGATTGCTCCAATATGCCTCCTTATGAAAGTTGTTAAAGCCTATTTTGCCGGAGTCGGTCAAAACAATCTCTTTCCAGGTCTTCATATTCACTTGCGAGACAACCGTTTCCTTCTGTTTGTTGGTGGTCCTCTTTCTGAAGTATATCTTCGAATACAATACTTCTACCTCCAGGTCCCAGGTATTCATCAGCAAAACCCGGCCTTCATGGACGCTGGCTCCCCGGGAGTACAAGACACGGAGCAGCAACTGGCCCGTCTCAGCGTCACCTTGTTCCTCTGCCTTCTTCTCCAGGAGTTCCTTCCAATTGGAAGTAAATCTCAGCCCCAAGGTACCAGACTCTCTTCGTTCATCTCCCAATTCAGTGTGACCAGTGATGTCGTGTCGCGTTCCTGCCTAACACCGTCCCATGAGATATGTGACACCGTCATGGGGGTTGACATTCTGATCCTTTGGGTCCACGCCTCGCACGATTACCACGGAAAACTGTCCGCCCCCCTTCTGCTTCAGCATTGTGCAGAGCTCCCTCCGGAAGTAGCACCGAGTTTGTGGGACTTCGTTTCGTAATAAGAGGGGGAGAGTAGGGACGGCTGGACAACGTACAATGTGGTAGTAGTAGTACTTGTATTAAATCAGATTAGCATCTACAGATACTAAAACAGGCGAAGGCAACAAAGGCCGGTGATGGAGTTGGCAAGGACAAGGAACCCGAATCGAAGAAGAGCTAATGGGGCAGAGCGTCAGAGTAGTCATAAAGTTGAGACAGAGAACAAAGTCTGGATTGTTCTCATTAGACGAGGAGTGGCGTAGGGCTTAACAGATAGCTTATGGCTCCTCGCGGTTGTACAGAGGATTCGGTGAACGGTCTGGATGCCTTTTGGGATCGTTTTGACCACATGCAGCCTTGGTTCCCCGCTTCTGCGACAGTATACCGAAGAGGGGGATGAATTGCCAGCCATGTTCGTTATCCTAAAAAAATGGTTGATGTTCAGACCGGTCCGCGGGAACCACCCAATCGACATAGCCTCTGGCTACGACTGTGATAGCTATACATCATCTTTCAACATGGGTATGCCGGAGCTGGCGAAGGTGGACAAAGACTCGCCCGTCTGATCCCAAATTCCGTTTGTCAAGGGTGGATACTGCATCGCCGCAATGAAATCTGAGGCAATCAGGAGCATCCAACCCACGACGGGTGTCTTCCAAGATATCTCCAAGGTTTTGCATAGGAATTGGTACGCAAGGCCCGCGGGAGGGGCCAAAGACGGAAGCTGATGTCACAACTTCAATCAAGTGAAGCTGCTGACGCGACATGAAATATCCCTACTTACAAGAGTAGGTAGTTAGGGTTTTTAAGAGCATAAACGCTCTCACTTTCTACTAAGAATCTACTGTTACACGACGTCTAACTAGTGAGCTGTACGATTGTTATTTCTGGCCCCAGGCAGGATGCAATGGCTAGAATGAGATAATCTAGTCTCTTCTAACACACGCTCCCTTCTATGCCAGGCATGTCTAGGGATACGCCGGAGTTGCTGGTGGCAGCGGGATGGCCGATCTCAGCTTGTTCGCTGGTGCCGCAACCTCCGGCGGCGCACTCGTCTAGGTCACGTCGTTGCCGTTGTTGTTGCCGCGCGCCATCGCCACCTCCGCCGCGGCCACGTCGGCGTTCTTGGAGGCATGTGTGCTGCCCTCGACGTCATTGGCGACAATGTCAGCTGGGGGGCGGTCGTTGGGAGGGCTCCAGTCCGACGTTATCGTGCTTCAACTCACGGTGGAGTTAGGCACGCTGGGTATGTCAACGGCAGAAAATGGCGCTTGTGCCAAAATTTTCATTGTGACAATATGGGGAGAGGGCCTTCTATGTCTGTGGGTAAATCGAGAGCGCTGAATCGATTGGTGATGCCTAAAAGTGCTAAAAACAACGCCTTCAAGGCAAAAACTGGCACTTTAGTGTGAAAGAGTTAGGCACGCTATAGCTATAGCGTACCTGACCTATGAGGAGATGCTGTAGCGTTGTGCAGCCATCACGACTGCAATTATAGTTTCCTGGCCCAGCCATCGCGAGCGCAATCCTGTTAGTGTAATATGAGGAGAGTTAGTTGTTGTGGGCTGCTTGGGACCGTATGTATTCTGAATGTGACCAAGAATTTTTGTGGGTTGGGCAAGATTGGACGCACGTTCTGATGGGATCTAAAAGCAACCTGGTGCAGTCGACTGTTGGCGATTTGATTGCAGTACTCGATGAGTTCATTTGTTTTTATGGTTAGCTTTAGAAAGGCATGAGAATTTCAGCATCATGGCCTTAAACAGGATATATTCCTGTTCCTGCCTGCATCGGTGTGCTTAAAAGGTAGTATATTGAATACGTTGCTAAGAAGGTACCATAGGTTCAACAATGACATTTAACATTTATCTAAGATATTCCGCCGCCTCGGGACATCTGCATCTAGCTCTTCTTTATGTGCCTAAAACAATTACCCACGAGGCATATCGATCAAAGATCATCATCATACCCACACAATTCGCTCACGTCGATGGCGGTGTTGCTCTTCATTGTTGGTTCAGCGAGAGCAAAAGCATAGTTGTTGAAGTGATACACCCCGCCAAATATCAACTCCTTGGTCTTGCAGCTATACTCACCCTGGATTGTTAGCCCTTGGCCGTACAGATCCCTGACAGTCACACCCTGGCCATCTACGTATCTTGTTATCATGAACGAGATGATCCCATCGGTCGGGAATCCCGTACGAACTGCAACCATCTGAAACTTTGGACGGTAACAGATCTCTAATGTGCCCTTCACAACACCTTTTCCCTCGCTGGCCGGGGACTTGAATTCTAGGACACCAAAGTAATCCGACGTAGTTGCCACTCGGCGGGCCAGCGTAGGGATCATAACTGATAGGGAACCATCCCACCAGGTCCTCGGTGGCGCAAGACGCCATCGGCTGCTAAGCGGAATCGGAGCGACAATTCGACGGTCAGAGATTGCAAAGGGAAACGTCTCTCGCAACATGATTGCGCGAATCCTCTCACCAAGATTTATTGCTCTTTGTGGAAGCGGTTTCGACCGTCGTCGTTTCTGCTGCCATAAAATCTGCCACGACCGGAGTGGACATGGCCACGGCATCCTGGAGGGCGCGAAATCTACCGTCCTTGATGCGGTTGGATTCTAGGCGAGCGTTCTTTCGGCGCGTGATCATCTGACCCCTCGCAGAAGCGGCCAGAGCAGCGGCGGCAACAAGGTTGGTGGCGGCGAGCGTCATGTTTGCATTGTTTTTGTTTCGGTTATTGCAGGCGATGATTGAAGGTTTATGGGGACGTTTGCGGCTTCGACCAGATGGAGCCGCGGCCGTTGTCGCTCGTGGCTCCTGCCACCAGCTCTGGCCGCCCCACCTTGGCAAAGGCGTGCCAATCCGCTTCACCTAATCTACAGACAAACCGAGTGCTTGGTGGCCCGCGACACATTGCTCTCTCTTCAATTCCTGTGCTTCCATGCGATGATCCAACGCCAAATTTCAACGCTCCACAGGTAATTATTCAATTAGCCACCATATGCAGGTGCTCTACCGCTGAGCTAAACGGTCATAAAGGAGAAAATCGGCGAAAAATCGTAACTCGGANGCGTGCGTATTTAGTATTCAGTGCGTGCGTGTTCCATGTATCGACACTCTAGTGAACAAACACAGTGTCTGTAAGTTGCACTAGTGGCGATACATAATAGGCACAGGCACAGGGCAAAGGGAACGGCCGGCACTGTTTCGATTTTTGGTCAATTTGGAGCTTCACGGTTCACGGACGACGGCACGGCACCGCCCGATGGTCGGTTCTGTCGCCTCCTCCGCCATTGCCGATTGGGCTGCTACGCACAAGCTCGTAGGAGCAGAGAAATTCGCTTGGCAGGAGGAACGCCCTTTCCAGCTGGGCCGCCGGACTGCTGGACGAAATCTACTGGCTCCAGTATCAAGTGTCGTCCATCGCAGCGCCTGGCGTGAGCACTAAGTAAGCACCTACCGTCAGCAATGACGACCAATGTCGACATTGGGACCCCGCCGAGGGGATTCCGACGGTGGGAGTCGGTCGATGTGTGCTTTCACAACTTCGCCGATCACCCCGCGCCCGCGGAAACAGGGATCGATATTGATTGGCCGGATTTCACGTGCCTTGGTCATCGCTGGTGCATTAACGTGTATCCTCGAGGCGCTGAAGAATCGGAACCCGGCACGGTTGCAGTTTATCTTTGCAAAACTTCCAATGAGTCTGTTATGGTTGACTATCATATGATTGTCAAGGATTCAGATTTGAAAGAAGTAGCACATGTCTCGTTCTCATCTGAAACTTTCGATGGGTGCGAATATTGCGGTTATCACGATTTTGCAAAACGAACTACACTGTTGGAGGATGCTTTGGTAAATGGAACTTTGACAATTGAAGTTCGGATGAGACTCGGTGAACCATCAAGAATCAACACGTTGGCCCATCAATTCATTCCCAGCAACCCCATCAACAAGAACATCCTCAGCATGTTCATGGAGGAAGAGTCATCAGATGTCGTGTTTGAGGTCGGGCCCACGAACGTTACGGCCAACACGTCACCAGTCAACTTTCATGCCCATCACCTCATTTTGCATAAATCTGCTCCGGCACTTGCGGAGATGTGTGGAAACGGTGGAAACAGGGAGAACGTTGCTATCGCCAGCGTGAAACCTGAGATTTTTCGACATGCGTTGCACTATGCTTATGGGGGGAAGATCACCGATGAAGACATGCAGGCCAATGCCAAGGAAATCATTGATTTCGCTGACAGATTTGGAATGGTGAACTTGAAGTTAGAAGCGGAGGAATCTTATGTCAATTCTATCAATATTGACGTGGACAATTTCATGGACAACCTACTCTACGCAGATGCCAAGAACTGTGCCCTTTTGAAAGAGGCTGTGATTGATTTTTTGATGGAAAATAGCGAGAATGTGCTGGAAAACGTACGATTTTTCCCCAGGGAATGATTTCTGATCTTCTGACTGCTGTGGCTAGGGCCAACAGGAAAGTTGCCAAGACAGGAGATAGTGTTGTCAGGTTAACCACGATGCGAGTCAGCGAGTTGCGCGAGAAGCTAGATGAAAAGGGACTTGATGTTGATGGGTCCAGGGAAGCAATGATCAAAACGCTCAAAGAGCACTCCACACGTGTCAATGCTGAACAAGATACCGTCTGACCTAATTTTGCTGATAGGCTGAGCGCGAGCAGGATAATTGATTTGATCTTATGACACAAAGTGGCTGGCAACAGATTTTGCATGCCTTGGAAGTATGCAAACTTGTTTCGCACTGCGTTGAGACTTTCTGTCGCTAAAGTCAGTGCATAGGTTTACTTGCCTATGTGTCAAACTGATATCAGACCTTTTTATTGCGGGCTATTAATTTTGAGCCAAAATAGGTCTTAACAAATATTTTGTAATAATATGTATCATGCATCATATCATGCATATTGATATGCAGCTGCTCAAGCTTTGGTTGCAAAGTACCATGAAAGTGCATCCAGAGACGTACTTTCAATCCTCATTAGTATGTAGATATCTACTACCATATCTACTCATAATATGATTCAGTCACAGCAGCTCGACTTTCTTAAAAGTTATTAGTAAGAAAGAAATTTCTAAAACCATGGGTAAATCAGGGTAAAGAAAGCATATAATGTCGGACCCCTCCCCCCCACCCGCACCTTGGGAGCAATAATTATGGGTGAGCCAACGCAACAGCGCTGGAGTCTCAGGGTGATGCGTGTGGAGCAATGATCCTGGTATGTCTTCTACATACGGACGGCATGATGACAAAAGCAAACGTAGTGATAACTGTGTATTTCGAGGACCTATCATGTAAGAAATACTATATTCTATGTGTCAAGGCTGCCAAAAGAAAGGGGAAGCATTTTAAATGATTTCACGTCTGAAAGAATAGCTTAGCACGATAAATCTATATGCTTCAACGTTTAAACATGGGTCAATTGCCAAAAAACAAGAAATGACAATGTCATCTTTTATTGGAGTTCTATTATTCGAGAAGGATAAGAGAAACAAATTTGCACAAGGAATCAAGAGCTTTATGTCGCCATGACATAATATGTAGAATACATACAAGGACCATTGATCCACACATATCACCATAATATTCCTGTGCTGTTGAGTTGGCTCGTCAATAATCATGTATCGCTCCCAAGACTCCTGCAGCCTCACCTCCGGTTCCGGTGTGGTAAATAACTACATATCCATTGCCCCCCCATTTTTTTTACCATGTGGGCCTTTTGGGAAATATAAATTGTTAATTAGTTTTGGTAGAAAAATGTCGGCACACTTGTCATCGGCCATGCCCTGGACGGGCAGGACTGATTTTTCTTCCAAAATAACGTAGGAATTTATACTTCTTCTACAAAAAGAGAGCCACAGGGTAAAAAAGGTCATGGGGGCAATCAAGATGAATTGTTAATTTTGAAGGGTCTATCCAAAAAATCTTTATGAATGAAGCTTCAACTCTGTGCGATGATAGAGTGCACGTGTAGTGTTTTGGGGCAAACCTTCATAGGAGTATGTACGTAGGTGGATAGGTGATATCATAAGTGTGTACCTACTGTGCCTAAATGTTTTGCATTTCATGCTCTCTCGTGGTTGTCAAAGACGTATGTAGGATGGGAAAGGGAGTGAGTGTGTATACCCGCTTTCCTTAAATGTTTCGCGTTTCACGCTCTCTCGTGGTTGTGAATGGCCTATGTACCGAGATGGAAGATGGATGGGATAGGGGGTGAGTCGTCGATGCACCTCTCTGGAGTATAGTCAGACTTGAATGATGGATGACGATTGAGCAGCAACACCCCTCTCCCTTCAGCACTGTTAAATAAGAAGTAGTCAGTCTTTGTGAAACAGTATGAATGGACTAAATGTGTGTTCGGACCCAGTCCCAACCCAGCCCATGCCCCCATGGTCACGGAATCCGGGTATTCGGGATCCAGATGAGGCCCCATCATGCCAGACTCAGACTTGCTTATACAAAATCCGCCTCGGTTAGGCGTTGAGTGTGGATAACAGCTAGGGATACAACTCCAAGCTTTTCCTGACACAGATGTGGTAGGGATGCTCTCTCACGAGGAGGAAGGCACCAAGAACGGGAGGATTGATGTAAACGAACTCTTATGACTGCTGCCACCCCCAAAGGAGATCAGTGGCTGCCATCGAGCCTGACCCTGTTAAATATTGACGATTCCGCTAAGTTTCCAATATTTAACAGACCCTGTTACAATCCACAAAATTATGGAAGTGTGGAAGTTTAGCACGCTTTCACACTCCACCTAGACACTGACTACTGATTTTACATCACCCCACCGCACAGATAGCACAGGTAACGTGTCCCCTTGCTCCCGCACCAAATTGTTCAACCTATCATTGTCCCAATGCTAAAACTCCTATCACTTCAGGTAGGGATCGTCACGTAACCGCCCTGTCGGGCTACTGTGGCAAACCCAGTGCTTCCGCAATATTATCATGCAGCATGCAAAGTTCTTGGGCACTCGGTACCTCCTGTTTTCCTTTGTCGGATTGATGGAATCCCACGCACTGCCCTCCCTTTAAGTCCCCCAGCAAAAGACCCAACGTCCCCCCTCAAATTGAGACAGGGGTCACAGCATGGTAGACTGTAGTCAGTCTTGGATGATGGCTGAAGAGCATCGGGAGCAAAACAACCCTCATCCTTCTTGTTATACCGAACGAACCCACATCTGTACCCCCAGCTTATTCGCTCTTGCTCATACCATCATTCTGAAGGATGAGCAAGAGCCAACTTGAAGATGAGAAGCATGGCAAGCCACGGTCCGTAATGTACATCTGACAGTGGTTAAATAGTTCTTTTTGGCTCAAAGCTTGTTGCTCGCTCACTAGGCATAAAAAGACATGGGATTTGTAGTAATATCGTTAGTAGAATTCAACCAGTGAGCATCTGTTTCATATCCTTGCACCATTCTATCATTTGAATGGTGCATTCTTCACTCTTGATCGTGTAATAAAACTGTCTTTAGTAGGGGTGGCACTCGTAACACCGCCAAGATTTTTTTTATGAAAATCACTCCTAGCTGGTCTTAGGGGTTTTCAAACATGCTAATTAAG